>VZRX01019233.1:59083-78047 GCA_013398075.1 Notiomystis cincta | reverse complement strand
CGGCCGGCAGCCCGGCGGAGGTGAAGGTAGTTTGTAGCAACCTGGAGCTCGTTCAGGTCCTGCCTCCCGAGGCGCTGCCCAACCGGACGGTCACCCTGTGAGTACCGTGCCCGCGTGGGCAGGGGTGGGCAGCCTCGGCGCGACGCGGACGGGGCGGAGGGGGAGTGGGAACGCCGGTCTGAAGTAAAATGGGGTGAGGTGGGGGCGAGTGGAGGCATAGGTGACTCCCCTCTACTAGAGAAAGCCCCGGGAGCGGATGTACTTTCCATGTTTTCCGGTGGTTTCCCGGGATGGTCATTGTGGAAGGGGGCGAAGTGTCCCGTAACTCACCGGAGGCGCGGCACCGTCCCGGGGAGCTCCCCCCGCGCCGCCGCCCGCCCCGTGGAGCAGCATCCCCGGCTCTCCCTCCTTCATCCCTCAGTAGGCGGGCTGTTTTTGTGCGGAGGCAATCCTTGCTTATCCTTTTGAATAACAAGTTTCAAACAGGATATGCAACTTAATCCAAAGTAAAAAATATGTTGCCACTTAAGACATAAGTGTGCACATGTAAAGAGAGGCTTTGCAAGTTGTTTTCCTTCCTGAGACATTACCGGATCACTAGCAAAGAAGTTCATGGAATAGTTTGGGTTGGAAGGGAGCTCTCTCAGCTGGTCCAATCCCTTTGGCTTGGGCAACATCTTCCTCAGCACTGGATATCATCGGTCCCAGAAGTGGAACCCTTGCCCATCCTTTAGCGAGGCTTCTTGTACCTGTGCTACCATGGGAACACTCAAGTGGAACCAAGTTGGATGCAAGAAAGTCAGTGAAAAGAAACTGAAATATGGGGTCTAGTTTAAGATCTTTATCTGCTTAACTAGAAATTACAGGTTTGAAGGATCCACCAGTAATGCGACATTTAAAAAGTACAGAATGTGCTGCCATAAGAACAACAATCTTCTGCTTTTGTGAACGCCGACAGCGCTGAAACACCAAGGAAGGGCTTCCTTATAGAAGTCTTAGTAAGGTGTGAACCCAGCAGATGCATGGACCTGGACCCATGAGAAAAGGGAAAGCAAAAAAAAATGGGAGCTGATTAAGGCTAAAGTAGTTGTTTTTGCTTGGAAGTCTGCAAGGCTTCAGACAGTATTTCAAAATTACTTGTGAGAAATGATTATAGATGTTCCTATGTGAAGTTTCTGAAGTAGAAAACAAAGCAAAAAGTAGAAGTGACAGTAGTTTGATCAACAAATCTGTTTTAGTCTTTGTTATCCTCATATGCTTTGCAGCTGATTAAATGATACAAGTATGGTATTATCCATAAAAATTTTGATGTAAGTAGATGTTAATATGGTTGATATGCTGAAGTTCACTGTGGGGTTCTTGTGGTTCAAAAAACTTGAATCACAGCTATGATTGCTGTGAAAGACAAGTAGATACCAAACACAGCAGCCTCCCTGTAAGTGGAACTTTGTTCATCATTGCAGTGACAGAAGAATTTGGAAGAATGGTTCATCTTTCATCTTGATTTTCATACTCCTTCAATATCTAGAGCATATCTACATACACTAATCAGTAGCTTTCAATCAACCAGCCTTTGAAGTTCATAGCAAGTTCTGAAACATTTATTTTTCTGGTTTGAACTTTTAAATAGACATAGCAAGAAACAATGTCATTTTTTCGTTGTTATTTGCAGGAAGTTTTATAACTGTGTTGATACAATTTAATGAACATACACTTCACAATTTTGCTTAAATATAAGGCAAGGATTATCAAACCAATGACCTCCTTTTTACAAGGGAGTGGACACGAACTATTGTGTTCAGGTTCAGAATCTTGCATGTTTGTTGACTCTTGAGGCATGACTCTCCATTCTCTCAGAGGTTTTATTTTTTTAATTATTATTATCAAATCCATGTTAACCTGGATAGAAAGCAGTGGTTATCTATGGGGTTTGTCTCCAAATGCCACTTCACTAATATATTGATTAGTAGTACCTAATCTATTGCCAAAAATGACTCTCTTTTCCCCAAGCTGATACTTAAAATTGCAGCACTTGGTGAATAGTTGTCTGATTAGAGTCAAAATGCCTTGAGTTATCTTGAATCTTGATTCTTGTGGGATTCATCTATTAAGATAAGTACTAGTTCTATTAGATCTTTTTGGATTATTGGATCACTGCAGAGATATGTAGCTGAAAATAGATCGCTGTTGTGTATATCAGCTGCATTTTAATTCAGTTGACTCCATTTTGCACAAACCAGTTTTAAATACAATGACCTATATAGTTTTATATAGCTTCTTGTTTTTTGAATGAGTTAGAAATGATGCAAATGAAGTGATTATATGCATTTTGGAAATACTGATTTCATCCTAATCACTGGTCAAGCTCTTAGATTTTCAGCAGATTAGCTACTGTGCCTTTAGCATTTACCATTTCTTTTTTCCCAGTGATATGTTTTTGAGGACAATAGTCTCTAAAGAGTGAGAAAATAAGAGAAATAGTGGAAATTAGGATAAGCGAGTAGCATCTGAGGAAGCTGGCCAGGTTCCTTCATTCATGCACACCACTGGAGTTAATGGTTAGTGGTTAATGATGATACAAATTGGGCAAGGTCACTTAGTTTACGAAATGCCTTGGGGTGTGTTTGCCACAAAACATGTTATTGTCCCAGTAATTTAGGTCAGTATGATGAGACTCTTCAGTTACAGTTCAGAAAAAAAATCCTAATTTGATTTCAACTGATAAGAGACAAAGTAAGCTTGTTTCATGACTGAGGAAGAAAAGCAGACATGGTGTTTCACGACTGAGGAAGAAAAGCAGACACAGGAAGAGGAGTATTAAAGTATGGAAACATGTTTATGGGAGAGTAAGTAATGTGTAGGATTTCTGGCAGTACTGTAGATTGGTTTTCCTTTACTATGCAAGTGGAACTAGCTGTTCCTTTATGGGGCACTTGGGTCAAATTCCAAGGTGAATTCAAGTTCATTTAGAGCTGAGAAGGGACTTTTTTCCTAGCATTATATAATAACTGATTCGGATATAAATGAAGGGTGTATCTATATGAACACCATCAATGGCTTTGACCTTTGCTGGTTAAGCAGCCAGATGAGATGCTTTTGTTTGAAGATACCAAAACAGGTGAATATAACTGGTTTGTCTGCCATGCTCTTTATTTCAATAGATATCGAAGCTATTGCCATGTTGCACATTCAAGTGAGGAATGCACTGTACTCTTGTTATAGGAGTCTGAGATAAAATGTCTGTTGCTGTTGTGTTTCTGGTGCAAACTCAAATGTTGATGGTGGATACTTGTTTGAATTTGTTGGCTTTTAGCTATTACTTTGTTTTTTGGAAGAGAATGTGTAAGTCCACTGAAGACAAGCCCATGAAGCTTATTATTTGTTAAGAATATTATTTACCTGTTATGTATGTTACTAGAACAGGAGTCTAAACAAAGGACAAGCATATGTTTTCAGTAAAGAATTGCATTTCTGAATCAGGAGGCTTACTGTGCTGCAAACAGCTTTGCTTAAGCACATATCCTCATAGGAGTATCAGTGTTTGCATTTAAAAATGTTTAGGATTTACAAGCCAGAGCATTTGCCTGGGTTTATGTTCAGAGCTTTTCAAAGATACGTTTAACTTGGTTGCTATTAGAAAATGTCTTAAAATGTTACAGTTTTTGTCCAACTCCTAAATAAAATCACATCAAACAACATCCATTAAGCAGCTCAAAGGCATACTTACTTGGGCTTCCAAATATCTGTGCAATTTTTCCATTTATGACACCAATTTGAAGTTCAAAAGTTTCAAAGCAAAATGTCACTGATACTGCAAGAAGCCACTTGCACTGCACTGTGTGATTACGTTGTAATTTCTGAGTCGTGTAATGCAAATGTCCTCTGTGGAAGTTTGCCTCTTGTAAAGTACATTTCTGTTTACCAACCTGATGGTATTCTTGATAGCTGTTGATTCGGTTTGGGGGGGTTTTTTTGTTGGAATAATCAATTTTAGACTCTTAAAGTGCTCAGTACTAATAATTTGGGGAGCAATAACATTTTTGAAGGTACAAGGTGCTAATAATCCCCATTAAAACTTAACATTTTCTTTGACCAGTGGATACATAGGCTATGCAAAATGCATCTTACTTATGAACACAAGGCAGTACTGAGGTAGTACCTGAGAACTGCAGCCACAGTGCAATAATTCACAAGTACATGTACATGCCTTTTTATCAGTGACATCTGACTCCTAAAAATCATTAAAGTGTATCATTTACTGATAAGCTTGTGTTCTATGCTTCTGTCAGATTTTGTCTCTTTTACCTTTTTGAGAAGATAACCAATTTTGTGCTTTTCTGTATGTACTTTTCCAGCATGGATTCATTGCTGTGGGCTTGTTATAGATATTGAATATGTGTAGTATTCTCTTGTTGTGTACACTTTTGAATATATTTGAGTATTGCAAGAAAAGTCTGACATCACAATATGAACAGTGTTTTCTTTTAAATTGCAGTATTTAGTTCTATCTGACAAATTATTGGGCTTTGGAAGACAGCAGGTTACATGGTTTATATGTGTCCACTGGGATATGCTGTCAAGATTGAATAGTGTTTTCCTATTTCATGAAGTGCTGCAGTAATGACTTTAACATACATGGTGGTTTTGTAACTGGCAATAGTCTTCATGCAGTCTTGTATTCAATTATTGTATTGATTCATACTTCTTTTTAATAAAAAAAAAATTGCTCTTCTGTATAAGCATTTTTCAATTCTTTTATGTGCCTTTTACAATGAGATTATTGTACTTTTGATTAAATACATGAGATAATTAAAAATATGGTTTCTGTACCACAGATACAACTGTAGCAGTTGTTACAAGCCTAGGGCTCAGGTTTTGCATCAGAGCTGTGTATTGGTTACTGCTGATTTGAAAATAATGGAGAAAGACAGACCTAAATGCTGCAAAATTCCAGAGTGGAAATTTAAATTTTTGTAGTGGAACTTCTTTAATTCTCAGCACTACCATATTAATGTAAAATTACCCAATACCTTTGTTTCTGAGAAGATACTCTTATAAGCAATGCTCTTCATGTGTTCATTAGCCCTCCAATTGGTCCTAAAGTGACTATTAAATGTTGAATATGTTACACTGTTTCTAGCCTCAGGAAGACAGATTTTAATCTTCACAATTAATACTTTTTTATTTTATTGTTGTTTTTTATTGATCAGTAGTATTCCTGGGTTTGCTTCAGAACTGCAAAATACTAAAATTTTTATTTAATGCCAAGAGTAAAAGAATTGAACTAGAATTTGTGCTGCAGCGATGAAGAACGAATAACTTCTTATGTCTCATTGCCTGCAGTTTGCTCATGTTTCAGAGGTTATTTTTGTAATTTAAAACAACCAGGGAGCTGCAAGTTTAGATTTTTCAGAATTTAATGGTTCCCATATGTACTTTGCATGGGCCAGATATCTTGCAGGTTCATGGATTTGTCATTACTGCCTTATATAGTCTATCTTTACCATTACAGTCTATAACTTTTGAATCTATTCAGTTTAAAAGCATTTTTTGTAATACTAGTTAATCTATGAAGATTAAAAACAGTTGAGCATTTCTTTTCATCAGCGATAATAAACTTTTAAATTTAAGAATGTCAAATAAAGTATCTTTTCATGAGTTTTGCTTTCTGTAGTGAGATAGATAATGAATTTAAAATTGTGATTTAAAAAAATAATTTGTTAAATGTCTCTAGTCTTTACATAGTAAATAGGTGAGAATTGTATTTTCACCTTGTATTCACTGGGTGTTTAGCAGTGCAAACTGCAATGTCTTGTTGCTCTTGGAGTGCTGGAGATCATATCCCATATTAATTACAGTTTCTGTGGATCCCGGTGTTGTGGCTTTCGTGGTGCAGTGCTGCAGGGCACGTCCAGTGGTGCAGTCCTGCAGGTCTCCAGGCTGCCTGGAGCCAGTGAGGTGCAGTGCTCTCAGTGCAGAGCTCCTGGGTCTCCAGGGAGCAGACTCACCTGCTTTGGTTGTGAGTGTGATCCAAGCTGGCCAGCCAGTTCTGGGGTAGGAACTTGACCTTTTTGGTAAGGCAGACCAAGAGCTTTTTTGGGGGGGAAGAAACCCAAACATAATAAATGCAGACTGATTAAAGACGTTTAAGAAATAGGCAGCTTAATTCCACAGTTCTGTCTGCGCTGGACAGTGTGTTCTAGGATTCATCCAGACTCCAGGTGGCTGAGGGCTGTGCTGTCTCCACGTGTAAGTGTCCAGTCTGTGCCCTCTGCTGTGTCAGTTCGATCTAGGGAAAGAAGGTGCCTTGAGGAAGGGGGAGGGAGTTGAGAGTCTAGATACAGAGTGAATAAATGCAGGAAGATCAGATTAAAAGGCAGAAACTGTTTCTGGGAGTTGGGATGGAAGTGTGGATTTCTTTGAATGGATATGTCAGTTATGGAGGTGGAAAACGAGAAAACTTAAGAGGGAATGAAGGCACTGAAGGCTGAATGTAAACTGTCTTGATGTGAGATGAGCAAGATTATTGGAAATTCAGCAACTACCGCCAGAATCACTAAAGACAGGAATAATAGCCTTATGCCAGTAAGAAAAGATGGTTCATACCAGAGATGGTAGCGGTATGAAAGTCCAGAAAAATTCTTCTGATGCTGTCCACATGATACGCTGTTTCTACCTGAACTATTTCTGGTAGATACAAGAACCCCTTATTAGTTTGCCCATGTTGTTACAGAGTATGTTTTACCTTGAAACTTAGTATCAGGCAAAGTTTTTGCATGTTATGCTTAGATTTCTGAAAGTGTCCTGTCAGATGTTCCGGACAACTTACTCCAATACTTGAACTGTTGTTTTAGGATAACGGCCTCTGGTGTTAGCAGGAATTTAAAGCAGTTCTCAGATTTGTGTGTCGATGCCTCATTGATGTTTCTGTGGATTGCGGTGACCTGACTTACTGCTCTGTGCTGGAGATCCCCTTCAGCCCTCTCTTCTGCTTCTGACACAGGGATGATAGATGCAAGGGCTGAGGAGGGAAGATCTCACCTTGTGTGGGGAACGTTGCATCAGCATCCAGCTGTCGGTAAAACTGTAGCCTAAACTGGAGCTGGCGTGTTCATGCCTTCACCTCCCAGTCTCTCCCTGTGTGGATGTTTGTGGATTTCTTCCCTCCCCTCCCTGGCTGCAGTACTTGCATTTGTCTGGCTCCATGCCTAGTCAGTTCAGGGAGCTAAGCTATCCAAAAACTGTTTACTTCTGTAGGATTAGGATATAAATTTTTGTAAATGTATCTTTGTGTGCCAGCAGCTGACAGGAAGTGCTTGTTAACGTGTCTAGACAAAGCACTTTCTAGAGAGCAGGTACACCTGATAGGAAATGTGAATACATGTGAGACTGGGTGTGACAGTCTATACTCTAATTAGTACTACTGTGATATGACACAGAGAATTTATTAATTTATTTGCCATAGCAGCTAAAGTTAGGAGTGGCTGGCAAGGCATCTGTGTGCAGTCTTTTGTGTGAAGCAAGTTACTCTCTTGCATGTATAGATGGAGTTTTTTGGGGTCAGGTAAACTTGCACTGAACTGCAAACCGATGGGAATCCTAAAAAGTGTACAGCTGGTGGCTAAGAGGGAAACTCAGGAGGGAGCAGAAAGTAATAAAACAGGACAGTTATTACAGGAAAAGTTGATTATGATAATTAAAATAATGTAGGTGCTACAGATAAAACCAGTGGGAGAGAACTTGGAGGAAGCTTCCTGGAATGCAGTGGTCACAAGGGTTAGACTTCCAGTGCTTTTTATTTGCTTTAGAAATGGCAACACAGAGTTAGTGTTTCAAGAAATCAGGTGTAGTGTCCTCTGAATTTTGTCTTTGGTTGGCTTTTGAACCTGGGATAAGTACAAGAAAGAAAGAAAGGTTTGGTTGGTAATTTTGTAATGTCACAAGACTTTCTTTTGAAATTAGTAAGATTTTCAGCAACATTGCTACTCATTCTTGCGTTCTGTCCTTTTCTAAGGTAATTTTTATTTGGTACTTTTACATAGAAAACTTGCTGTATTGCTCCAGTGATTGGCACTGTATTTCACTAGAAATAATTTCCGTCCTTAGGAACAGTTTGTTTTTAATGAAAAGCAATAAATAAAGCATGTTGCCACATACTGAATATCAAGAAAAAAATTCTTTAATGGCACTGCATAGTGAGGAGCATTGCTGCTTGAATGATCCAGGGATTGCATAGGAAAAATAAAGATTCCTCATTAGATTATATAAATTTAGCACATTACCAGTTAAAACCGGAGCAGTATAAATAGACAGTTTTAATTCTGTAATTTCATTACTTCTGAGTGGTTTAGTTTACAATTTTAATATTGTTTAATATGCATGCTAATGAAATATTGCAGGAAATCTTTTGTCTGTTGCAAGCTTCTATTTTGCAAATGCTTCATTGCTAAGTTTCCTCAATTACAATGTTTTTGTGGAATTGGAAAATATTGTCTTCTTTCATTAGAGTTTTGGAACAATTCATAGCTGTATAAAGCTTATGGAGTGCTTTCATTTCGGAGTTACTTTTAAGCAAGTACTGTTGGTGTTCTGTTCAGTCTATTACTAGGTTTCTTTCCCTTTGACACCAGTAACTCACTAGAAGGCAAAATACTAGCTGTTGAAAAATACTGAGTTTATATCCTTGGTAAATCACAGTTTCTACAAGAAAAACTTTGAGAAATGTCTTTCTTTTTCCATGTTCATGATTCTCAGCAGAAAACATTTTTCATGGTTGTTTGTAGATGGTTATTTTAATCTGACTTTTGCTGGTGGCCACTTTCCCAGTCCTTAGAGTATGTAGTCACCATGAATTGATCTGATTTATTATCTATTTCCTTGCTCTCCATTTGTGTCTTTTAAAATGTGTTTTGGAAGCTATTTCAGCTTTCAGCTAACAGTTACACTGTCGCCCAGTCTTCAAACAGGCTTCTTGGTATCGATTTTGACTATTTGGTAATAGTACTAATGGATGTGTGTGTGTTTTAATAACATCCTCTGGATTAGAATTCATTTGTGGTGTTAGGAGATGCATTCTAAATTACTGTCTGTTGACTGCCATCTTAGTGATAGTTGTTTTATAGCTGACAAGCCAAAATTGTTTCACAGAACAGAACTTTTTCTACTTAGTGCTTATTATCTCATTCTAGTGGTAAAAATGGATCCAGCCATGATTCCCCCCCCTCATCTCTCTGAGAAGGAAAAGTTAGCACATCATCTTTAGAACCTATTGCTAAAATTCTTCTTAGTACAAGGGACAGGCTTTGGGTTTGACTGCATTTAAGTTTTTCGTGCTGGGCATCTACTGCTAAAGGTCTTGCCAATAAGTAAAGAGTCGTACTTGACTTTCTTTGCAGTTTTGCCAAAGTCTTCTGTCAGTTTATGGAGCAAAATGGAAAATGGGCTTTCTGATCCAAGCTATATTCAACAAAGAAACATTTCAGCAATGTTCTTGGAATAGGTGAAAAGCTGAGGAGAGTTTGGGGCGGTGTGAGGGGGTTGGTACTTTTTTTTTTTATCGAGGTACATTGTTTCAGGTCACCTCTTGGTCTCTCTATAGCTCTTCTGCTCAGAGGAAGAGGGAGATGCTTTGTTGTGACTTGAGATGTTGATAATTCTTTCTAGAACCTACTTTTCAGCTGCTTGTTCTTCCAGGTTTTTCTGTGTTAATTCCCATGGCCATGTTTTTTTATCAGAGAAACTAACATTGCCTGTGTTAGTCCCACATTTTATTTTCTGATATGTAAGTACTGGACAAGCAAAATGCATTTGTTCCAAGCAGGTGTTGTTAATTATTGAAAAGAAAAGAAAAACCTTATATGGAGCATGTAAGAAATGTGGAGTAACAGTGATGTTAGGCTGTGGAAACCTCTTCATGAAATCTTCAGTGACATCATTTATGTTTCAAAGTCCTTTGTTAAGGAGTTGAACAAGATGGGGATGAGTGCAGCTCTCATCTCAATGGTAGCTCTCTACTGTTTTCTCTTTAGATTTCTTAATGATGGAAAAGTTAGCATATTTTCAGAATTACTTTCCTCTTTGGAAAAATTATGGTCTTAAACTAGTAACTTAGAATTATTATTGATCACAAATAATATCCTCTGCCTAAGTGGTACATAATAGTCCATCATTTCATTGTACATTAATGCACAGAAACTGCGAAAGTGACCATAAAATATCTACTTCGAGGTGAATGCTTTATTATATTTTGTCTTCTTGTGCCACATCTCTTAATACTTCAAATAATGTATAGACTATATATTAATAGCAAGTTTTAAACTGCATTTTTTTAAGATTACACAACATTTTTGGGTGATGAAGTGGTTTAGGTTATATGGAGTGTTGTAAAATCTATCATTTATTGTACTAAACCTTTATGGCTGAGCAACTAACAGCCTCTGCAGAGAAAATACTAAATCAGTCTGACTGTAATTTGTAAATCACACTCAAGAGAGAAATTTACCTTGTACCCAGATATTCAAAGGCATCTACGTTAGGCCTGTTATTTTATAGGCAATGTCAAAAAACTTTTTTTTTTCCTTACAGAACTGTTATTTCTATTTAGTTTAAATTTAGTTCAACCAGTTATAGCTACTTTTGAAGTGGTTCTGGCTCCATTTTGAATAACTTCTTTTGCTGGAAAAAATACAGGTAAATCAATAAATCTTAAAATGAAGTAAATTGTAACTAAGATACAAGTTAATTTCTGTGCTTCCAAGGGTTATAATTTGCTTGCTTGCTTGTGTTGGCTTAGATCAACGTTTGCTTGTGAACCTCATGGGGTTTTTTTCCTTAATTTCTCCAGAAGTCTGGAATTGGTCTGAAATTTTTTTCTTGCTGCTGCTGTTATGTCTTATGTTCAATTTGCATTAACTGTTAATGATTTTTTTATAACCTCCTTCATTTACTTCTTTATATATTACTACTATTTTTCTTCATGCATACATTTCTGAAACCAGGAAGGATGTTGAAGTAAAGGTGTGAAAATTTGATTTTCTGAATGTATCTGCTATCTACCATTTTTACAAATAATACTTACTATTTAGGTTGAAACCTTTTTCTCTTTGAGTAGAAGGAGGAGTGGTCTCAAAGACTTTAGGATGTGTAATTTTAATGCTTCAGGTTAAATTTTACTAGTTTTGTGGGCATTCCAATTTGTAGATGATGATTATTATTATTATTACCATGAAACTTGCACTCTTGCAAATGTGTATACTGGTTTTCTGTTAAATGTTGTGCCATTCTTGATGGAAGGATTCCTTGAAATACATGTATAATTTTAAGAGTATCTGGACTTGCTTGGTTTCTTCATGTGTTTTTAAAAACCAGCACTGTTTCATTTGTTCATCTAGGTTATCACAGCTGCAGCCAAGGGAAAAGTTTCCTCATTTGCTTCCTGTGAGGTAGCTTAATGTGTTGGACTACAGAACTACATTTTCACAAGAGCAAATGCTCTTAGCTGACACTCTAGTAGATGTTACAGGCATTATAGCAATACAATAGCAATTCCTCAGTATACTTTTAAGTATTTTTTCCCCTTCCTCCTTTCCATTGTTCCTGTGATCAGTCTTCACCTGGTATTATCTGACTGTGTAGGATACTAGGTTAATCACACCTGTGTAGTTGGCATATAAATTAATCTCCTGGGAGATGACCTGGGTAAATGTGTAGTTTCACACTTGCAGCTTGTGGAGCAGTGGGCACCATGGATGACTTGAGATGAGCCGCAGAAATACATGGTATGATTGGAAGGTGAGAAGAAGGAAGAGAATCTCCTCATTTTAGCATCAGAACTTGTTACCTTTGTTGAATGATTTAAGGTTAACTTCAAGGATTTTCAAACCTTCCTACTATCAGGCTGGAAGTGTAAGGATTTTTAAGCAGTTTGTTCAGCTGCCTTGACTTTGTGTATGTGATATGAGACAGAGAGATTGAGTCAAAGCCAGAACTTTTAGACAAAAAAATGCCTGCTCTATGTTTGTCTAAACTACAGAGACTTGAGGGAATCTTTGAGAAACATGGAGAAGAAAACTACATAGTGTGATATATAGTTGTGTCAAAATGATGCTGTTTTCCTACATTGCTATATCTTTTTTAGTTTTATCTCATCCATTGTGTGGTCTGAAGTATTAATCCTTGTCATTACATAGTAAATTTTATGCACTGGAGGAAAGAGGGGTGTGCATGTGTTTGGTTTATGGCTGTTGTAAGGGACATCTGAAAATGGACTGAAAATAAATGTCATAGTGGCACCTTTAAGTGCAGATGTAGTTTTCCAGCCTGAAGATGTTATTGGTGTAAGTGAAGAAGTGTGGGGACATGTTGGATATAAAGGATGCATTTGATAGAGGACCTGTCTGAAATTGGAAGTGACTGTAGCAGAAGTTGTGGAACAATCTGACAGTGAATAAATTTCCAGGACAAGATGATGTGACTGAAAAGCTTTTAGAAGAACTCAGGGATGAAATTTCTGAAGTCTTGCTTAAAATGAACGTGATTTTTGAGGACTAGAGGATAGCAAATGCTCATTTTTGTAGGTGCATCACCATCTGCATGGTTCCAAGTCTGATGTTTGTGTTGAGCAAATCAGCAGAATTTATAATAAATACATTGGATACCTGGATAAAGATAAATGCACCATGGAAAATTTACATCTTCTCCAATGAGACACTCTTCCCCACAGTCCTTTGGAAAATATCAGCAAAATATTTACGAGGTTGATCCAGCTGATAAAATGAAACGTGCTTTTATGAAAGGTGTGTTTGTCCCTTGCCAAAGGCGTTTGATGAAAAGAGTATGTCAGTCTTAAATGGAGAATAATCAGATCAGCAGCTGACTTGCTGAAGGATAAGAAGAGGGTGTGGAAGTAAATGGTTATCCTTCTCAGTGGAGTGGAGTCATAGAGACCTGTAACGCACAACTTATTTCTTAATGACCTGTAAAACAGTGTGAGTAAGGGGTTGACATAGTTGGGTGAGTTGATTGATGTAATCAGGATGAGGATAAAGTGAAGAATTTTGGAAGAAGTTTGTAAAAGTAATTGGGCAATAAAATGACAGCAGCAGCACATTGTAAAAAATGAAAAATGTACTGGGGACAAAACCACTCCTGTCTTATATAAGATGATGGGCATTGAGCTGATCAGAAAGCTTAGATTGTTAGCACAAGTGATAAAGGCAGATCAGATGTTAGGAATTGCTAGGGAAATTGTAGGAAACAGGATATCATTATTTCAGTATGTAGGTTTGTGACTTGTCTGTGTGTTAAGTACTGTTTCAGTTCTGGTGGTCTTACCTCACAATGTTTTTAGTGCAAAAAAGCTGGAAAGAATCAGAAATTATTAAGGTGGCACAAATGGCTTTTGCGTAAAGAACAATTAAGTAAAACATGGATTTTACATATGGAAAGAGACATCTAATTTTGTTCATAATTGCACATGGTAAAAAGAGGGAAAGTGGATTGATTACTGCATGTTTCACTGTTTGGAAGTGGGGAACATTAAATAAAGCTTGCACGCTTGTTTTCAAAACAAGTGAAATGAGGCATTTTTTATGGAATGGAGCATTGTACCCTCTTGTAAGGAGTATTGCACATGGCAAAATTTGGCGTGATTGAAAAGGAAAGTAGGCTTTTTTTTCTTTTTGTCCAACAGACAACTGTGTGGTTGTATAGAAAGCAGGTCCTTCTCTAAGTAAGGAAATATCCAGCTATACAAAGAATTTCCCACCTTGAGGATAATTAGTGTCTGCTGTGATCTATGCGAATGACTGTGATTCGAGGATAGGATGCTTGACAAGATAGGCCTGATCCAGTTATTTTGATGGAAGAGGGAGCTTGTGGTTGTGTTGTCCTTTAAGAGAAGAAAGGATGGATGAATGCTTGCTGAGCTTATTTGCAGATGTTTTAAAAAGATTGCATTGAGGAGTAGGATGAATGTATGAAGTATGGCTGGGAAAGGTAGTACAGCCTGGGAGAAGAGGGTGTGTGTGTGTCTGAAAATGGATGGAAGCAGAGGAAATGGGAAGCAGGCAAAATGCTGCTTGGTTTGGAAAACCAAAATGATTACAGAAGACAAGAATGTTGAATGTACTGATTGGTTATTTAATACTTATTTCTACTACACCCGTTCTGGGGTCTTATTAGAATAATCCTACATGGGTTTACTTCCTCTCAGATGTTACACACGTAAGCTTGCATGGTACTTAAAACAGATAGAAAACCTTGTTTTTCTCCTTCATAACATTTAAGCAGTGGTGTTGCAAACACCTCAAGACAATGAGCTCGGCATTGTAGTTTGATACACAGGCTGTTAAACAAAAAGTTACAAAAGAAGTTTAAGCTGCAGCAAAAAATTCTGTTACCAAACTTACAATACATTGTTCTTGATTGGTTTTGTTTACAGGATTTTGAGTAACAATAAAATAACAGAGCTGAAGAATGGTTCCTTCTCTGGATTACACCTTCTTGAAAGATTGTAAGTACTTAAAAAACTATTTTCACTTTAAAAATGAAGTGATATACTGTTTACATTTTATTAATAATTCTGAGAATAGAATGTCTTAAATAAGGGATGTGTTCTTTATTTTTTTTTTTTTTGTGTGATTCAAGAGTTAGCATAGTGTTCTCTTAATATGAATGAATTAATTATTCATTAATATGAATGGCATGTAACAGCAAAAAAGGGATAATCTCACCTGCAGGTGAGAGGGCAGTTTCAGTGGGAAGTTTACTAGAATGCTGTAATGGATGGATTTGCTTTGTTGGTTGTTTCATTATGCAAACACTACGTTGTAAAGAAAATTATTTCTTTAATTTCTTAAGTGTCAAACCCTTTGTTGAACAGTTGCAAAGTATATTTGCAGGGGAAGCAGATGTATTAGAGCTCCTAAGCGAGAGTGGATTTATTATAGATTTGTTGTTGGTAATTATTTTAAAAGTTTTGGCTGCTTACTTCACAGCTGTGGTATATGCCAAATGTATAGGGGATGGGAGTGAGTCTGATGGGAGTAACTTCTTGGATATCTTTTGCTTCCCATATTCACTTTGCTTTGTAGATGATACATTGCCTATGAGATAAGAGGCAGCATTGTATCTTCTCTTACAGTCAGCTTTTTTCCAGCTGGTAGAAGGTCAGGATTGGCAGGTTGATCTACCTGGGAGCAAGCATAAACTTTAGAGATAAGGATTTTTCTAGGCCATTTGACTGGGAAAGTAGCCAGTTTCATAATTATCTCACAGCATCTAGGAAGAGTTCCAAACGACTTTTGGCTTCAGGGGATTAAAAGTATTTTATTCTCCCTCTAAAACTCAAAGGCTCCAATCCCAGTCACCTGACCTAAATAAATTCAAACACTTTTACCATTCCCTCTCCCACATACCAGAAGAAAGTGTCTTTTCACTGGCAGATGAGCTTTATTGTAGAAGTAAGTTGCTGTGCCAAAGAAGCAAGGTTATCAGCAGTGATGGCATTTGCTTAGGTAATAAAGGCATCTGCTGATGGTTGGTATTTGTTGAAACTCATTACAATTTTCAGACAGGAAATACTTGAAACTCCAGTTAGTTTGAGATAATGATTTAAGTTTTCTTCATGAATCCAAATTCTAATTTTCTTTAAAATCATAAGAATGCAGCTTTCTTCCATTTAATTCCTGTAAATTGTAAGGGTGTTTTAGGTTATTTTAATACCTTCTTTCATGACAAGGAAAAGAAAGCAGTAAGACTGGCATGATGTTTTGAGCATATAAAGTGAGCAGGGACTGCTGTATTTTAGAGGCTATGGTAATCTCATTGGAATGAGAACAGTCTTTGTTGTGCACTGTTGTAGGAGTTAATGCATCAGCAAAATATTAATAATGGCCAAGTGTCTTCACTATAAATGGAGGGATAACTAGTGTGCTACACTACTTATTAATGATAATATTTTATCTTTTTTTCCCCTTTTGTACATGCAAGACTTGTTCAAAAGCCATAGATATTCAACCATAGTAAAAGTAAATTTTTCCTCTTTAAAGCCTTTAGTGACCTTGGACAGAAAATACTATTGCAATGAAAATAGTTTTCCAAACTTAAATAAATAATCAATAGTAAAAGGAAAAACAATTGAAAGTCAGAGTAACTATTTTAAACAGTCACATTATGTTAAACAATTTCAAATTATTTTCCTGATGTTCATTGTGATAACTTGTATGCCTTGAAAACTACTTTTTTGCCATTTTTTGCTTATTTTTATTTTGTCTTACTACTCATGCTTCCCCTTGATTCCTTATGAGTAATTTTTGCTTTGTAGATAAGTTCCTTTCCCCACATTCAATTTAAGAGATGAAATGGAGATAACAGAAATAAATTGTTAGTACTTAAATAGTTAATTGAGACAGTATCATTGTCACTTTACTGCTTACTCAGGGAGAGATACTGTATGCATTTCATGCTTTAGTGATTTTCAGGTAGAGTTTATATATGTATTGATATATTTAAAGAAAGCCTTTAGAACAACAAATCAGAGGAATATGTCAGGAACATGTATCTGCATAATAATTGATAGAATTCTAATCAATACTGACAACTTTATAATTAATCTGTTAACATACTAAACTTTTTTCTCCTGTTTAGTTCTTGAAAATTTTAATGAAAATGTAGATATTTTTAAATGGTTTCTGTCATTTTATTAATTTTTCCTGTAAATTTGGGGAAATGATATCTGCAGCTGGCAGATTGTTGCACTTTAGGCTAATGTTTTACTCAAACATGTTATCACTTGACCTCACCCCCATCTGATAATTCTTCTCGGTTACTATTGAAAGGAATTAAGTTTTGGGGCGTAGAAGCAACAAATAAAACAAGTAAGTGCATCAAAAACGGTGACCCCAAGTAGCTATGATAAATAATAATTTTAATCAGTAATAATTTTTTACAGATGTGTTAATTTATGATAATGTAAATTTAATAATGCATTATTTTGTAAAGAGGGTTTACCCTCTTTACAATTTACCAACATAAAAGTTTTATGTTTCTGGAGAGTGAAATGTTTGTTAATTATAGTTGAAAATGAGTATGCTATGTCTACTCTTATAGGAAAGAAGCATGCAAATAAGAGTAATCAGGTCAAGATTTTAATTGTCTTAAGTGGTAATAAAAGTGTCTGTAAAAAAAGATGCTAAGTATTTTAATCTCCGTTGTATTTTCATATTAATTTGAAATTCAACAAAGGCAAGTGCAGAGCATCCTGCACCAGGGGAAGAGTAAACCCAGGCACCAGCATAGGCTGGGGGTGACCTGCTGGGGAGCAGCTCTGCAGAGAAGGACCTGGGGCTCCTGGTGGACAACAAGCTGTCCCTGAGCCAGCAGTGTCCTTGTGGCAAGAGGGCCAGTGGTACCCTGGGGTGCATCAGGGAGAGCATTGCCAGCAGGCTGAGGGAGGTGATCCTGCCCCTCTACTCAGCCCTGGTGAGCTGCACCTGGAGTGCTGTGTCCAGTTCTGGGCTCCTCAGCACAAGAGAGACATGGAGCTCCTGGAACAGGTCCAGGGGAGGGTGACAAAGGTGATGGAGGGACTGGAACATCTCTGTTATGAGGACAGGCTGAGGGAGCTGGGCCTGTTCAACATTCAGAAGAGGTGACTGAGAGGGGAGCCCATCAATGTCTGTCAGTATCTGAAGGGAGGGTGGCAGGAGGGGGGAGCCAGGCTCTGCTCAGTGGTGCCAAGCAACAGGACAAGAGGCAATGAGCAGAAAGTGATGCCCAGGAAGTTCCACCTGAACATGAGGAAGGACTTCTTTACTGTGCAGGTTGACTGCACATGGAACAGGTTGCCCAGGAGTCTCCCACACTCAAGAACCATCTGGATACAATCCTGTGCCACGTGCTCCAGGATGGCTGCACGTGGCAGGGGGTTGGACCAAATGACCCACTGTAGTCCCTTCCATCCTGACCCGTTGGGTGATACTGGGAAATGTAAAAATTCAGTCCTGAGCATTTGTTTGATTTGCCTGCATAAAATCTACAGCCCAGGGAGCCAGTGAAAGGATAGGCTGACTTCATAATATGTGTAGTGTATAACCTGTTCCTATAATTTCTAACCTTGTGCTCTTCTTTCATTTCCCTTTTGAAAAAGCATTTCATATAGGAAGAGTCCATGGTACCTAATATGTTTCCCATCTGACATTCATTTTCAAGCAGTGTTATGGAAGAAAAGATAATTTATCCAGTGGTAGTTAAAAAAACTTAATAATGTATACATGTCAATATGTATAAATAGGCATAGTTTGTTTGTGTCTGCAGGATGCTTAATTAATAATTAAGGTAGTCTTCATTGTGCTGAGACAGAAAGCAGTAAATTTTTAAGTATGTATGCGTGCACTTTTAAATCATAGATAACTGGCTACTGAAATGTTTCATTACAAAGTGTAATAAAATTAAAAGTTTTTTTTTAACATAGCAAACCATATTTAAATTTAAGTAATCTTTCATTAAGATACTTTTCACATCTTAACAAGAACCTTAGGCACAAGAAATATTTTTGTTGCTATGTTACTATTTGTCCACTTAGTTATGGCTTTGATAAAGGGCTGTTCCAGTTTGATACAACAATATCTTCACTAATGAGAATGGTTAAACAGAGAGCTGTGTGATGGTGAAATCTACATCCTATGAGGTTTTCAGGCCTTTATTGGATATAACAGTGGGGCAATTGATCTGATTTAGTTGTACTTTGAGCCAGAATTTAGAGTACATGAGTGACCTCAACATACCCCTTGAAACCTAAGTTTTTCTACTGTCCTAACATCTGTTAATGGCCTTCACTGATGAATATGGAGTACCCTTATTTACAGTGTTACTTGGATTTAGGAGAAAATTAAGAATCTTTGAATAGATTCTCAATGTAAGATTGCTGTACTGCCTGACTTCTGAATTGTTTTGTTATGGGGGT
>VZRX01019233.1:0-58737 GCA_013398075.1 Notiomystis cincta | reverse complement strand
GGGGGTGAGGTTTTTTTGTTTGTTTTTTTGGGGGGTTTGGTTGATTGGGGGTTGGTTGGGGTTTTTTGGGGGGTGGTTTTTTTGTTTGGGACTTTTATGAGTTTTTTTAATTGTTTTCCTTGTTTTTCAGAAGGATTCTTGATAGGTGGAAGATACAGTTACTATAATATAAAAGATGTTACCCTAACTCAAATCCTCTTTTGCATTTCTTTTGGACATATTTTCTTCCATTTGGACAAATAAGTATCTATAGATATGTTTTGTTGGTTGAGCTTTGCCAAAGAAAAAATTAAAATCAACATCCGAAATGATTAATTTCCTGTTGCTAAAATGAAAATATAGTTTATATAAATGTATTCATAGGTGCTAAAAACAGCAAAAACTTTAAAGCCAAACACAACTTTCTAGTGAGATTGTCTCCCCCACCTCCCTTTCATATGAGAAATAGAAGTCTGTTGATCTAACCACTAACTGCAATTTCTTCATTTAAAGACTGCCCTACATGCTGCAGTCATGGTAGGTGTACCAGCCTGAGTTGTATCTTTTACTTTTTCTGAAGAGCTGCTAGACATGTCAGCACTGTTAATCTTGAGATATTTTGGTATCTCTTTTATTTCACAGTTCTCCTCTGTAAATACTTCTTAGTAGATTGATATACAGCTAGTGCTTACCCAAGGACTGCCTCTGGGAAGGGTAAAAAACCCCAACCAGAGACTCCCCAGCTGTTTCAGTTGCTGGTTGAGACAATTCTTAACACTTTGGACATTCATTGATGTGAATCCATTGCCGTGGATTTATGGAATAGCTGTATCAGGCAGTGCTCTTTGAGTTTATGGAGTGAAATTAAAGGTCCCTGATAGTCTAGATTAGTGGATTTCCAAGGCATGTTGTCAAGGTTTTTTTCTCTCAGTGGTTTCAACAGTGAGATTTTAAGTGGAAGTTATATGATATTAAATCAAAATTTGAACTATGTCCCTACTTCAAAAACTAATGGTAAATGAGTGATAAATACCTTTTATTAGTCTCAGATTTGCCATGGTCTGGTATACCATGGTGTTTATACACCTGCTGAAAGAGCCAGTTCTTCAGGCTCCTGATACTACTGCACTGGAAGTACTTGGCAGTTTCTGCCACCCTAGCAAGGGAAGAAAATAAAGTTGAGACAAGAGAAGTGTGTATATGAAAATTAATTTAAAGTGAATTTAAAGTATTTAATTTAAAGTAATTAATTTAAAGGTGAATTTAAAGTATTTCAGGTATTTAAAATGTTTAGGTATAGCATTCAACCATGATCCAAGTGCCATGATGCTGTCTGTTGTACCATGATGTGTTAATCTTTCTGCAGGAAATGCTGTTGTGAAATCTTGGGATGAAATATATTTTCACTTGTGATGGTAGATGTTTACTCTTGTACAGTTCTCTTTCAGGCAGAATTATTAATGTTGTTGTAGATGCAGGAGCTCTTTTTTCTACTGTTGCAAATTCAAGCAGTGCTTCTGACTGAAAGTACAATTTTTCTTTTCAAATGTAGAATGTTTGGATATTACCAAGGAATGCGAAACTACGTGTAGTAATAAGTACCTGTGAAGTTTCAGGTAGTAGTAAAGTAAAAATCTAGGTTGACTAGAGAGGTGGAAGTAATTTTAGCATTTGTGCAGTGATAAAGTTTGTTCAAAACTGTCTAGGTACTGTCAGCTGCTTTCTGTGACCTTTGAAATGAAGCTGTATCTACAGAATATCTCGAGTTAGGAGTTAAAACTATAAATACCACTTGTATAATTAATTAGGCAGTTTAATTTAATGGTTACTTTACATTTCTCCTTACAGTCTCTGGAAACTTAAGATTCAGAAATTTGCCCTGAATTTTTTTCACCAGCTGTATTTGGGATTTTCAGCTAGGGCTTTGCTTTTGTGCCAGTAGCATAAGTGGAAATTTTCAGTGTTGGGTCTTTGGTGCATTTTTAAGATCATGTTTTGCTTTTCTTGGTAGATGTTGGGTGCTACTGAAGTATTGAAAATTGGATAGGCTACAGAAGACAACATTGTGCTAGACAGTAGCTGTAACCTATTCACACTGTGGCAACGTATCTTTGACTCTGTACTATTTGGT
Organism: Notiomystis cincta; assembly: GCA_013398075.1. Taxonomy (NCBI): domain Eukaryota; kingdom Metazoa; phylum Chordata; class Aves; order Passeriformes; family Notiomystidae; genus Notiomystis; species Notiomystis cincta. The sequence goes on along the minus strand of VZRX01019233.1, from coordinate 56,627 downwards.
GTGATACAAACTGGTAGAATGTTTAAGGGAATACATGTGCTGTTTCTGTTCTTCCTTGTAGTTAAAATACAGATTTTTCCAATTTTGAAAGATGCTATGTTAGAGAAAGTAAAAATGTGTTGTTGGGGTTTTGTTTGGTGTTTTGGTTTTGGTTTTTAGGGGGTTGTTTGTTTGGTTTTGGGTTGTTGTGGGGGTGAGTTTATTTATTTGTTTGTTTCTTCGTGGTTCTAAAGCAAATTGAGACAAGTTAGGTGTATCTTTATGAATGTGTCTGTTTTGAAGTGTAATTTATGGTAATTGCTGTGTCTTAATTTTTCTCTACAGGGATCTTAAGAACAATCTTATTAGTACCATAGATCCAGGAGCTTTTCTGGGGCTTTCATCTTTGAAAAGACTGTAAGTAGTACATCTAGCTAGTCAGTTTAAACAAAACAAACAAAAAACTCCTCAGAGAGAGTAAGTCTTAACTTCTGGAAGTTTGAACAGCAAAGTTATTATATATTAAAAGTTGAATATATATATGCTGTCTAAATATACACACACAGATGTATAAAACAAAGTCTGCTTTCAGTCATATGACTGAAGAACATCCGCAGCTTGTGGCTTGGCAGGCTCACTTGTTCTGACAGTCTCTTGTGTTATTCCTTTCTTTTTATATTTGAGTGGCTTGAAACATCGCTGGGTGAATGTTTCTTCATAGCTTTGATTCCATCAAGTCTTGTTTTGTTGAATGTTAAACTCATGATTTTTATTTTCCAAAGGTCACAGTGGAACATAGAGTCCCTTGCTATTAATACTACACTGAAGTTACAGCACTGTTAGTGCTGCTTTGTTGAAGGTTTTGCCAACATTGCCATTAACATATTTTTGAGGGATTTATGCCTTGGCTGTAAAAGTTCTGTACTAGATAAAACTTGAAAAACAAAAACTCAGCATTATTGCTTTTCTTTTCTTTTTTTTTTTTCCTTTTATTAAAAATACTTTAGATTTTTGGAGTATTGTTAGAACTTTTAAATCTTAGTGATTTTGCCACTACCTCCCCCCACCCTGTTTCTTTCTTAAATTGTATATGTTCATTTGTAACTGATCAGATGATGTGGCAAACTTAAAAGGAAAGTATGATGGTAATTGCACTTCTGAAAACCTTAAAAATAAAACTGACAGACCAATGCTGGATCATTACTTGCAAGCTTAATTTTTTTTACTTTAAGAATTTTTGGCAATTTGATTCAAGGCCCGTATTGAAAAATATATAATTTTAAAGTATTTATTGATGTATAATTATAGAAACAGTCTTATTTATGTATAATAAATACACCAGTATAGGTCTCTGACATGTTAAAAAATTAAGTGATGTACTCTGTGTGTGTGTATATATATATTTATACACACACATATACAAATACTTGACAAATATGAAAGGTTACTTGGTAGGGATGTAAGCCAAGCCTCTTCAAGGGAATTTATTGGTAAGTCTAGACTTGTTGAATTGCATATGGACAAACTATAATTAATTAAGAGACAGATTAAGGAGTCTGTGCATGTGTATACACCCATATAGCAGCACCTTGTGGGTTTTCCTGAAAAAGACCAAATATACATGTGGTGCAATCTGTTACTCATGAACTTTTGTTCAAATACTTCTGTTAGCAGACTGTATGTCATCTGGAAATAAACCAGTTTGTTCCAATTCTTTCTTTTTTTCTATTTATAGAGACTTAACTAATAACCGAATAGGCTGCCTGAATGCAGATATATTTAGAGGACTTGTAAACCTTATTAGATTGTAAGTATAATTTGTCCTATATAAATACACTTAAGTTTTAGCCTTGTGTAAGCTAGCATTCTTTATTTCAAGGGGAGAAGTTTATTTAAGTGTGCTCTTGAAAGACAGCCAGTGCCTATGGTTGTGGTCTCTTACTCAGTAGCAAGCTTAAAAACAAGTTTTGGGGCCAACCCAAACCACACTACTCAGTGCTCTGTTGGCTTTGCAACAGTTTTCCAGTTTCTTTGCATGTGTAGCAGGGAGGAGGACTAGGAGGCTGTAAAAAATATTTTATTTTAAAAATATTTCAGCATTATAGACTTTTTCAATATCCATGCCTTCTACCATGGCTTTGGTGTCATGCATGTGACATGGCTGTCTTGCATGTTTTCAAGTCCTTCATTTGCTTTAAGAGGATAGCATGTAAGATTATGGGATATGTCTTTGCCCTGGTTGTTAGTTTCTTAAACACAGTACTTTCACTGATATATAGAAAGTGGTGTGGATAATATTTAAAAAAAAAACCATTCTGATAGATTGAACATGTTTCTTAGAGCATGTTAATAGGAAGACATCAGTTCACTGTGAGCAGCAAAATTAATTTTACACTTCTTGAAACCTCAACATGTGCTAGTTGTTGCTTTAAATAAACGTAAAGCCTTTGCATGTACTTTTTTTTCCAGTCTTAAAATTCTTCACCTAAACCAGGAGTATTAGAGAACAGTTGATTTGGATATTTTTGCTAGGCTACTGAGACCTGATTATTATTCTTACAGTCTTGTGAACTCTGACGGTGTCATAATAGTACCTTGTAATTTTTAAACAGAGTTATATTGAGGAGAGGTGTTTTTTACTTTACATGTCACTTGTTTGAGGATGAGTTCAAATCCTGATACTTGTATTTCTCAGGAATCTTTCTGGAAATCTGTTTTCTACACTTACACAGGGAACATTTGATCATCTTGGTTCACTGAAGTCTCTGTAAGTACTTGCTGCATCTATTCTTAATTCGCATGATCATTTGTGTTCTTAACAAAAAACATTTTATATACATTTCCTTGTACTACAGTTTTGTATTTTTTATTTTAATCCTCAAACAGTGTTATCTGAATGAGCACATGGTGAGTGTATGTATGAGTATTTGCATGTTTATACAGCTCCCTTCAAAACTTGCTTGGTATTTGTTACATTATTCTGAAAAAACAAAGCTATTTTCCTATCTAGACTTCCAAAACTTTTATTCTATATGTGTCATTTATTAACTCATAGTAAATAAATAGCATTTTACACCTTTATAGCAAAGAAACAAATACTTTTAAGCAAGATCTTAGTCCTGTGTGAACAGTATAGTTTTGTTACACATAACAGTGGGTACATCTCAACCTCATGTTGTTTTGCTCTCTCTTGGTTTTATGAATTGTAATCCTGGGTAAGAAAGGAAGTAAATGAAAAAAAAAAAGTCCTGATGATTAGCTTATGATTTTCCCTGGTAGTCATGACAGTTGGCTGACTGTACTGGGACTTTATCAAAAGCTTTGGTTTCTGGATTTGACTCTGAGTTAATTTCTTGTTTATAAAAGGGAATGTTTCTTTCCCTCCTTCATCCCTTTAATTGTTCATAAGTTTTTATTCTTGATAAATTAATTGTCTGCATAAAGATTGCTGTCCAAGAACACCACAGATCTGACAAGAGAACCTGGGTATAACAGTTGCCATTAAAATAATGGCTATCTGGAGGAATTCATGTGGCCAAACATCAAATGGGGTTTCATAGGAATGTTGATTTAGTGTTTGCAGTGTTCTGCCTGTGATGTTGTGTTATCCTCTAGATATCTACAAAAAGAAAAAGAAAGCTTTTTCACTAGAGGTAAAAACCAGTGTAGACATAGCCATATGTTTTGGTACATTTTTATCTGTTTCTAAACAGATAAAATATTAATTTCTGAAAAGATAAAATTAATTAATCCCTTAATTTAGCTGACTTCAGCAAACATCAGTGGGGCATTTGGTATGTGTTTTTACTGGAAAGTACTGAATTATATAGAGAAGACTGTGAGTTAATTAAAAGCCTTATGATTTTCATGTAAAGCAGAATAAAATTGTGGGAGTAGCTTCTCTTCTAAAAAGAGAAATAATTGAGAAGCTATTTTTATTTCTGTTGACTTCATTGCTAAAGCATTTGATTGCTAAAGTGAAGCAATGAAGTGTCTTCTTAGGTTATGATGATGCCTACTCAAGCAATTCTTTGTTATTGCTCACCTGAAGTAGTATGAACACACTCCATGAAAGAAGTTACTAGAATTTTATTCATGTGATGGTGTTAGATATTCCTCATATTTATGGAGAGGATTCCTTTTCTCAGGGAGTATGTCCTTTTGTTCTCAGAGTACAGCTTGGAGAGGATTAGAATGGCTTCCAGTAGGTAGAGGTAGGCAACTCCACTGTAGTCTAGACTTTGACTGCTTGTTGTCTTTGCACAGCCATTGATGTCAAGCTTTCAGACCTTGGAGCTTTGCAGTTTGGCACTGTAAATACCTGTATTTTGTTGCAGAGAATTTCAGACTGATTATCTTCTTTGTGATTGCAACATACTGTGGATGCATCAGTGGTTAAAGGAGAGAAATATAACTGTACGTGAGACTAAATGTGCCTATCCCAAGTCACTTCAGTCACAGACAGTGACTGGTGTTAAACAGGAGCTTCTCACCTGTGGTAAGCACTCCTGACACCTTATACTTGTTTTCTAATGCATTCCATGTTCTGTTAATATTAGTAAACTCCCTTTTTTTGCTTTGTTTCATTTCCCTAAAATTCAGCACTTAAATGGTAGTGGTAATAGTAACTCCTTTTCGAAGGCTGATTTTCAGTTGTGATTCAGTATTGCTTGCTTTTGGAAATAAATAATAAATAAATGGATGATGGTGGATGTGAGTTTGTAGAAACAAAGGATAAGTAACTCTCTCTTGAGATAAACTCCTTTTTCCTGCTAATCTGTATTTTTCAGAGATCTTTACCTAAACATCATAAGAGGAATTAGAAACTGATAATTTCTTTCCTGGTCTAGCAGTCTGACTTCAGATATGTGAATTATTCTAGCCCCAAATTTCTGAAGTTAAAAGATCTTCATTTTATGAGTTACTTTCCTGCATGGTGATTCTATACTTGATTAGCCTTCTTTTTGTGACAAAACCATGACCAACTTGTTTAACTCCTTTTTTTGTATTGGAATTACTCCAACTGTAAAAGTAAAAACTCATATGTTACTGTGGTTTTAAAGTCCTACTGAAAACTTGGGAGGAACTAAAATGCATAAATACATTTTTCCTTCAAATTTGTATTTTCCACTCTTCTAGATGTGGGCTAGCAAAGGAGTCTTGAAATATATTACATTAAAGGGATGCACATTTTGAAAAAGAATGTGACGATAATTTGTATTTTTCAATATCCAGTGTATTAAATGTAGTTTTTATATACACCTTGCCAGATGCAACTTTATATCAATATATAAATAATTGACACTCACTTAGTGTATCTTTCTCCTTTTTTGAAAATTAGGTATATAAGAGATTCTTCTGTTAATTGTGGGTTTATGTCTTGAATTCTAGAACCTCCACTTGAATTACCGTCTTTCTACATGACTCCATCTCATCGTCAGGTGGTCTTTGAAGGAGACAGTCTCCCCTTCCAATGTATGGCTTCATATATTGATCAAGACATGCAGGTCTTGTGGTATCAGGATGGGAAGATAGTGGAAACTGATGAGTCCCAGGGGATTTTTGTCGAAAAAAACATGATTCATAACTGCTCACTGATTGCAAGGTGAATCCATAGTGAGAAAATGTATTTCCTGCTTCTTACTTTCTGCTCTGATTTAGGGACTGTTTCCATAACCACTAAGGCCTCCCATATCCTCACCAAGTGAACATGTACACAGAAACATCTCTAATAGGGAAGTAGTCTTCACACATCTCCTGTTGATGCTAAAGTTGGAGGAAAGAGGTCTAGAGATTTGGTAGGTCAAACTTACTTGCCAAAAATAGGATTAGCTAGAGGAAGTTGCAGTGGAGTTTTAATTTTCTGCCAGTTTTACCCAATGATTCATTTGAAATATATTTTTCTAGGATACATTCGTTTTCATGTAATATTAAAATGATGAAAAGTTGAAAACAAGGCATTTAACTGAATTACTCATGGATTCTTTACTCTTCCTTTTCAGCACACCACAGTTGTTAATATTGTTCTCCAGCAGAGATCTATAAGTGTAATTTATTCTGCCTGCAGCAGATTGTTGACTTATTCAGCAACTACAGAGTGGTTATATATCCTGTAATTGTATTAGTAAATTAGAGTTTCAATGTTTATAACATTATGCATTTGGGAATTTATTTCAGTTTGGCCTTTCTAAACAACTAAAAATTTTGTGTTGAATAGCAGTGATAACTCTTGGAGAATTTGAACTTCTCACCTTTCTGAAGTCTAGGGACTTTTTCCTATGGCTGTTCAATTTGTTTCCTACCTTGGCAAAACAGAGCCTGAAGAATGGTAAACACTCCTCTGTTAATTACAATACATTGAGATGTAGGTAGCTCTGGTTTTATAAGATCACTCATGGCTGTATGTAATTGATGTTTCTTCCATTGTCTTTCTGTACTTAATTCATCTTTTGGTAAAAGCTTATATAAATGTTATTGGAAGACCGTTGGGTTTTATTTGTTTATTTTATCTTTGCAGTGCACTGACAATCTCAAACATTCAGGCTGGCTCCACAGGAAACTGGGGGTGTCATGTACAAACCAGACGTGGGAATAACACAAGGACAGTAGACATTGTGGTGTTAGAGAGTTCTGCACAGTACTGCCCTCCAGAGAGGGTTGTGAACAATAAAGGGGATTTCAGGTTAGTAGCCTCAGGTTTTTTTCAGAGTAAAGAAAAGTCCATTTAATTTTGCTTCTAACTAAGATTTTATGCTTTTAGAGGCACCTGTGTGGATGTTTGCTTGTAAATGGTGTGTAATAGATTTTTAACTGTTCTAAATTACTGTGTGTTGACAGAAGTACATGAAATTATACAATGAAATTTTAAACTTTGAGCCTAGTAACACATCCTTGAAAGATATTAAAGTTAAGCTATGATATATTAAATGTATAAATGAAATTATTGGAATAGTTAAATTTCTGTAGATTACCTCTAAGATAAAATTAGACCACATACTGACGGGGATTTCTGCCAGGTTATCATTTTCTTTTTAAAAGCCTTCTGCTCCTATACAACAAAATCACTATATAAGAAATATGCAGCATAGTTTGGATCTTTTCTCCTCTGTTGAGTATTAGAGTAAACAACAAGAATGGTGCTGCTTCCTTTTAATGATTGTTGAGACTGTAGTGGTAGCTGTGATATTCCATTGTGTTGAGTGTTGCAGAGAATTTTATCTTCTGTTCTTATCTCTTCACTTGTTCTCCCTTTTCTGATCTTTCTGCTGCTGGTCACTCTAACAACACGTTACTCCTGGAGGTGCCAGCTGTAACAGATAGCTTCTGTATAGATTCTCTATATGTAAGGTAATTCCCTTTACTACTCTGTGTTTTACCTCCCTGCAGTAGTACCTGCTGAGAATTAGTGTCTGCCATAGCGTTGTCTTCACTATGGTGCATAGGGTTTCTTAATGTCATATAAACTGCTTTTATCCACTCATTTCACTTTTCTTATGCTGCTTGGCTGTGTTGATCTCCTGCTTGGTCTTTTGTTTACAGTTAGAAACTTTTCCTTTCCCTGTATGCACTAGAGTTTTTAAAGTCATCTTCTTTGTATACAGCTATCTTTTGTATTAAGAAATGAAAATTATGTTAAACCATGTTGCAGGGACATAGATTTTGGGGGGAGGGAAAAACAAGCTTTCGGTTGCAGAAGACTTCCAGTTGTGGCAAAAATTCACTTAAAAGTCCTGACTGAGAGCATTATTTCCAAGTTGATCCCCTTGTTGTTCATCACTTGGACAGTTTGAGAAGGGTGAGTATGAAGAACTCCTAGTAAGGGAATTAGTGTTAAAATCACTTGCTGCACAGAGGCAATTTAGAATTGTGGAAGAACTTCACTTTTACATTGTAAGGAATTATTTATATAAGTAACTTTGTGCATGTCCTCTTTTTACACTGTGGTAGTTTCAACTGCAGGGATAAGCATTACATTAGAAAAGGAGAACTTCCTGTTGTAGATAAAAGGCGAAGAAAGTCAAACAGATGCAGGTTGTATTCATCAAAGAACACATCTATTTAAATCACTTATGCATTTTTTTATGATACAAGTGTGAATTGTTCTTCTTTGATATGCCATTAGAGGTGAAAACAGATGGTAAAGGCTTATTTCAAAGTGTTTTCCATTAAATTAACCTGTGCCATTCAGTGACTGTTCAGTGTAATAGGATTTACCCCCTCTGGAATTCAATAGAAAGAAATAAGATTTCAGGAAATGTTCAGCTTATCAAAAAGTTCACTGTGTCTAGGTTTACCAGACTTCCACTTGTAGCTTGGGTAGAGTAATAATAAAGAGTAATTTTTCACCTTTGAGAGCATATGGAAATAAGGCTTCAACTAGTGAGAAAATGGTTCTGAGCAGATGGCTGTAAATGATCCTAGGTGAATTTGATTTTATAGTTTTTTTTAGTTGGAACTAGTTAGTCATTTTAGCTTGGATGGTGTTTCAAAACTGGCATCTAGATTTGTATCCCTGCAGAGATGGGATAGCAAAGAATAAAGAAGGAGGGTGTTTGTCTTCAGTGTCTTTGGCTCAGTATTAGTTCAGATTAGTTTGTAAAGGTTAGGAAAAAACTTCATCATGGAATCTATTTTCTTTAATTTAAATATTCTAAGTCTTATTCAGATAATATCCCTGAGTATTTCACAATCAGTGATTAACTTGAAAATACAGTTTACATGTTAAAATACTTCCACTTCAGTAAATCCTTTAACTGTTGTGTTTAACATAATTTTATGCTGGTAGTTAATAGAAATCTTTTCTAAACGTAAGAATTATCTTTTTGAAAGTGTTACTCATTGGATGTAATATATCTTAAAATGTAATTATCATGCTGAATTTAGAGATATACTAAGATGTAATAAAAAGAGACTGGACTATCTAATGAAATTATGATATAAAAACTCATTGTAACTGAAAGTTACTGTTTGTTTAAAGAAATGAGTGCTTTCAAAACAGAATTAATATGTATGAAAGAAAGGCTTCTTTTATAATCTCATGGTCTGCCTTTTTCTTTTCCCCTGAAATGAAATTAAAGTGCTTAAATGTAAATGAACCATCTTTCCCCCCACAGCTGTCTACACTCGTGTATATGTGATAAATTTTGAGCACCTAATTATACAGAGTAATGAAATAAGAGGGTTAATACAGCCCAGATTTGCACTTCTGCTAGCAGTTGGATAAACTGTGAAAGATACTCAAGCTTAGACTCACAAGAAATTAAGAATACAGTCAAACTTATATAGCCTTTGTTTACATGGTGAGAATATCATGCTATTAATCACCTTTTGAGCCCTGCTGGAAGGATGTCCTCTCTGGCTCATGGAAACTGGAGGATGCCTCTTTAGGTCATGTTATTGGGAGGAAACAGTTCATGACTGAGAATTGTACAGCTTAACACTACTTAACAAAACTAGAGAATAAGGGAAATGTAGGTAAAGCTAAAATCAGTTCCCCAGCTCATTCACCACTGGGCTGCAAGGGAACTTGGACCTACAAAAGGGGTTTTGTTTGTGAGAGAGGAAAGAGGATAAGGGACACTTGCTTGAAAGTGTTTCTCTTCATGGCATTGTGCATTTGTATTGTTTTTGTGTTGTGAGATCATGACACAAAGCTGTTTGAGTATTAAATTGCCCACAGTTTAGTAGAAAGCTTTCTAAATCATTATACAAATAATACATTAGTTTTAACAGTAAAATATTTCTGTACAGATCTAAATTTGTTCTAAAGGTAGCATAGGCTATAAAACCATCTGGCATTGCTTGTATTCTTTTGAGAAGATCATGGCAAAAGGTGATAAAATGCTGTGTAAGGAGATGAATGCAAAGTAAACTCAGAAGGAAAGAACAATAATGAAAGAGAGGGGTAATAAAAATAGGGAAAGTGGAGATAAGAGGGGAGACTTGTGATAGTCTAATAACCTTTGAAGTCGTGTTAAACACTGAAACTCACTTTTTGTCTGTTTGATAGCTACAGAAGTTCTAGAAGATACACACACACACACACACACACACACACACACACACATATATATATTTATAGCTTAGAAATACTTGTTTAAAAGCATAGTAATTAAAGCTCTCTTGAAAAACTTGTTTTACATTTGAGTCCTAGTCTGAGAAAACAGAGTTTGTCTCTAGTTTCTCTTTTTCTACTTCTTTAGCTCTAGACGTAAATAGTGAGAAAAGGAACAGCATGTGCCATATTTCAGTAAAAATATTTGTTTTGGAGGTTGTGTTGTATGACCACAGAGTTTAAATTATTCCAAGGCCATGTGGCACTTAGTCTGTAAGGTGATACATTCAGTGAAAACTGAGCTGACCACACTTTTACTGAAAATGCTTTGGAAAAATACAACTTTCAGAAAACTGTTTGTAAAGACAGAGACAAATACCCCTTTTGAAGTGGCACCTTTGATGTGGAAACAATATAAAAATTTCAGCATTGATAAATGGTTTTGGAAATTATGTTTTGGTACTCCAGTGGCAATGTTTCTGGAAACCTGAGTCTGCATTCTAGAAGTGGAGGTTTGGGTGTATTATGCAAGGTATTTGTGGGCCTGTGTGGCTTCTAACAGCTGTGTCAGCTGATTTATTAGGTGTCCTCATCTGCCTGTTTTCTTTTTGGCTTCATTTTCTGAAGACTTCATTCTCTGAAGGCTTATTATAAATACCTAAAAATTGGGAGCACAGAAATATTTCATCTTCGTGCTTGTTTTTCCAATCTATGTTGAATCAGAGTTTATTTCAATTTGTCCCTACTGACATTTCAGAGACATGGATAAGTGTACATGTATTGGATCCTGTCCTCCCTCCCTCCCTCCCTCCCTTCCCAGCAGATGCATGACTTGCTCTCTCCATAATCGGAGTTGGCCAGACATGATGCAGTCTGATGTTTTGGTAGCTTGCTGAGGTGCATGTAACATTGCACTGAGGTTACCACTGGAATTGTGGCAATTCAAACAATGCTGTTGTAACTTTTTTTGAGGAAGATTTTTGTCCTTTCACTTGCCTTCTTTTACAGTTAAAAACATGGTAAAAGACTAAAGTTACCATTGCAGAATCTATACCTGTTCTTCTAATTAAATTACACTCTCTAAAATACCTCAGTATGATTCCAGGCATTTAAAATCTGTGCTAATTATTTTTAATTTTTTTTCTTCTTTCTTTTAACCACCTCCATTGTCACCAAATCTGGTATAAGTTTTCCTTTCTGGTATGGGTTGATGGTGACACTTAAATACTTGAAGTGGCTGCTGAGGCTCTGAGTGTGTATGTGAATGCATATTTGCTGGGCTGGATGAAGCTCTACTGGATACCCAAATAATCTTCTGTCTCTTCTAGTATTCAAATACTCTGGTGATGGTTATAATAACAAGTTTCCATTTCTTAATGAAATTATGTCACTACCATATGGAGAACTGATCTGTAATGCCAGGGCTAGTATAAAGGGTAGTTAAATTTAAGTCCTTGTTTCCTAGTTTAGTTTGTTGTATTTATCATCTAGTCTTTTCCATTAGCTCTCTTACCAGCTTAGAATTTTTTTATAGTTGTTGGAATGACCTGTGCAATATTGGGATGCCACCAGCACCTATCTTTTTGTTGCTTCTTGCCCAAACTTAAGTAATGGTCAAAATGGCCTGAACTAAGTGTCTTTACTGAACATGTTACAATTGTTCTGTTGGAACTAATTAAGAATAAATGGGAATTTAAGATATAGAAGACTTTCAGTTTACTTTAAAAGGTTAATGTCTTCTATCACTTAATGTAATTGAGAAGTGTAGCCTTTTGTCTTGGTCCATCCCTGGAGTTAATTGTCTCAGGAAGAACTGTGATAAATTCTAGCATCTTCAGTAAGAGGAATTACTTAACTGATGGATAAGGAGGAAAATGGTGCTGACTTCTTCAGTTTCTCTGTGTTGGCAATGTTACTGAAATTTTTTATCTCCTGGAAATGGAACATTCTTCAAGGTGTTTTCTTCATCCTCCTGCAAACACAGAATTATTTTCTTTTCAAATGTTGAGATGTTCTTAGTATTTCTTAATTTAGATGATAGTAGTGAATAAACAGGCATTTACTAAAATGCAATTCAGATGTAAAAGCAAACTTTAAATCACAGTGTAATCCACCAAAATTTTTTTTGACCAATTCCAATTTTTGGACACAGCTACTTTGTACAAGGCCCTTTGAAATACTTAAAATTTAGAAAAACTATGCTAGCTCTTAAGACTGTTAAAGGAGCTTGACATAATGATGGTACAGAAAGCCTGGGATGATCCAATGAAGCTCACTTCTGTTTTGGTTAAACCTTATATGTTGGGTTGTTAAATTTGAGATACTTAGCATTCTGCAACTTAGATATGTATGCTTTTTAGTTTTAGAATTTAAGAGTTAATGCTCTAAATGATAAAGTAGTGCTTATGCATATAACAGGGTAGAGAGCCAGAAGGAGGGGCAGGAAGACTGGCTGCCATTCCTTGTCCTTGTCCTTTCTGTCTGCTCAGCATTGCATCTTAATTCAGGCATGGTTTCCTTCTATTCTTATTTTTTCCCTTGGATCAGTTCTGCTCTAATGAATGATCAATGCATCAAAGATGTATTGCAATTTATTTTCTGGTTTTTTTTTGTTTTGTTTTTGGTTTTTTTTTTTTTTTTTTTTGTTTTTTTTTTTTTGTTGTTACCTGTCTTTGTTTATACAGATAAAATATGCAGTAAAATTAGAGGAGAAAGTGGAGAGAGCATTAGGAGTTTTCTTAAGAAGGGCACAGTTTCCCATACCTTGAGTGAAAGGAATTCTTTCCTCCTTTCTTGACATTATGAACAAATTTTTTCCCATTAATTTCTATTTGGTATTTTGTTTGCAAAACTGGTCAGAGTGGTTGTACTGCTGCTACTACTGTTTCTTGAATACTGCAAATGTAGTCTTCTTTTCATATCTGCAGTTTGGTACGTATATGAATGGAACTGTTTGAAAGTTGTATTGATGCATGTGTAGAGGACAAGTAGAAAGCAGGTATCAACTCATTTTTATAGTGTTAACAGGGAATTTTTCATGAAGTAGGCAAGGTTTTTGATCAAAAAATTGTAAACTATTTTTAGTTATTTTATAAGCACTTTCTTCTCTCCACCTGAAACCTCATGAAAGAATTCAAAATAAGCATGCTAGCATTAGAGCTCATTTTGTTAATAGGCACAAATATGAACAGCTTGAAAATACTGAAGATGAGCCAAGGTGGCCCTTTAAATAGTTTAGAGATGCTTAGTTTTGAGTGTCTCTTTATTTCATGTTGTAGTGCTTAATCCTTTTATTTACTTGTCATGTAAATTTGTCTAAATGTGAGGATTTTTTTTCCCTTTTGACTCCCCAGGTGGCCCAGAACATTGGCAGGCATCACAGCATACCTGCTGTGCACACGTTATTCTGCTGGCAGTGGGATATATCCTGGCAACTCCCAGGATGAGAGGAGAGCCTGGCGCAGATGCGACCGGGGAGGGTACTGGGCAGACGAGGACTACTCCAGGTGCCAGTATGCAAATGATGTGACTCGAGTTCTTTACATGTTCAACCAGGTAATCTGTGCTTTTCTGTAAAACCAAATTATGGAAGTCTAATTAATGAAAATAAAAACTCAGAAGACCCTTCATCTGCATTCAGCTGGAAATGCTGGTTGTCTAGGTAGGTTCTGGTGGACACATGCCCCTGAGGACAATACTGGAACTTGTAGGTTTAGGTTAAAAGCTTGGTTTAGTATCTGTTTTGAGTGCCCCTAGATTGAAAGTGCAAGGAAAATTTTATTCTTTATACTTATCTAAAGCATAAGAGAATGACTTGTCATGATTGTTTTTGTCAGCTGGATGCCCTGATCTGCCCACATGCTATAAAGAAACAAGGCAGGCTTAATCTGTAATGGAGAACAGCTATTTTCATTATAACAGTAGAGAGCAGTCAGACTCTGCCCTGCCTTTGTTGCTGTAAAGCTTTGATAGATTGAGTGTGGTTGATAAGAGTTTACTATTGAAAGCATTTAACTAGGCTTCTTTATCTGATAGCACTTAAGAGGATCCAAGAGAGTATTCTAGAATTTAAATTGTAGCTGTGAAACAAAATTTTTCAGCTCCCAAGTTCCTTTTGAGGTTTATGTAGTTAATACACACTCCCACAAATGGTGTTCTGCAGTGATATAACCAACCTTGTCTGTACAGGTGCTGTGTTGGAAATTACTCCATAAAGCTTTGAACTTCTGGTTTAAGCTTGTTTTCCAATGCATGCAGTCAGATCACTAGTATGGATGCAGCAGGTGAAACCATGGAAATATGAGAGTGGTTTTGGTGTGGTGTTTTGGAGTTTATTTGGTGGTTGGTTTTTTGTTTGTTTTTTAGTAATAATGTTTGATCACTGGAGTTGATGATGTTGGTAGCACCACTTACGTTTAATGTGGGGCCATGGTGCTTGTCTGAGTCCAGGGTAGGATTTGTATGGGTTGTGTGGGTTTGGAGTGTTTCAGTTCATCTCATTCTTTTAGGGAAAACTTCACACTAACTATTCTGAAGCACCTCAGCCCCCAGCTGGGACAGTCAGATCTGAACTGGTACTTTACCCTTGGGATGTCTTAGATTTATACACACAGTGAAATCTTGATGTCCAGTTGCTTGAGCTAACTCCAGTTTGATGCAAAAGACTGCATATTGTATAAATGGGTTGTTGCTGACTTGCTCCCTCTGCTTTCAGCTACTTCCTAATGCTGACATAGCTTCTTGTTTTCCTGCTCTGCTTCCCTGAGCACCTGTGGGCAATGGCCAACAAAGATGGCAGGGGTGAGAAAGAAAGAAAGAAAGGGAATGTCTGTTCTGGCCCAAGATAAACTTCAAAGCTGACATAACTATTCTGCTTTACTGCTTTATATTCCCAGCACTAGAGGTGCATGCAGTGGCTTGATTACATGAAACAGGTTTGAGGGGCTCAAATAAAGTGTTCTTTCTTAATGACTGGTTAAGAGGAGAGAGATGATGCTGGGGATTGCTTTGTCCTTTTCTGGGACACAGAAGGGTTGAGTGTTAGCTTAAATAGAGATTGAATGATGCTGATTTGCTTTTTTCTCGCCTGGGAATTCACATTTTTCTGCAAGACCTGTGACAACTCAATGCCATTCCTTCTTGTGCACTGTAGCCCAGCTGCTCAGGAGCCTAGATAACTTAAGCTTGGTATAACTGCTTTTGGTTAGCCAGCATTTTTCAGGTTGTGGAAAAATGTTGCCAAATACATGTCAGGAAGTTTAAAATGTAAGCATCAAACTGATAACTTCAGAAAAGCAAAAGCATAATTTTCATGCGTGAAGTAGATAACTTCCTATTATTTACTCAAAAATAGATGTACACAGGTATTCTATGCTGAAATAAAGGTTTAAATTTTTTAAAGGGAGAAGAGGAATATTTTGGATGTGGGAATTGTTTTTACTTATGAAAGTTGCCTTCCTTTTATATGTAATAGGTCTGGATTATTCTTTATTATTCTGTAATAGGTAGCATTATTCTGCACATAAATTTCTTGTCTCTGAGACTAATGTTAAATGTAATCATATTACAAACATGTTTATAGCCTTTGAACAAAGGTACTTGACCTATTTTGAGCATGAGAACATTGCCAAACATTTTAAATCAAGTAAAGGTTCACATGTAAAATAAAATGAAACCTTTTTAACATTCTACAAGAGCATTCATATTCCACTGTTCTTCTTTGTGTATTGAACAGGTACAGTTTTAGGTGAAAAGAAATTTATGATTAAAGAAAAAGTTCAAAGAAATTATACAGAGTGTCTGAATTTGAAAGTTGACTTTGTTCAGTGTGTGGTATAACTTCGAACTTCATTTGCACTTTAAATGCATGACTTTTAGTATAGTAACAAAAAATTAACTTCCTTTAGTGACATTGAAATTTATATACAAGTGCTAAGACTGGCAAGGACAAATATATAGTTGTGCTTACATAGCACTTTTCAAATTCAGTAGGGCAGACTAGATATCTCCACACCAAAAACGAGAGAGAGAACCTCTCTGGTTTGGATTGTCATGGATAAACAGCATCCGAACATGAGCTGATAACATTTGCCCAGCTGTCTACTGTACTATGTAAAATTTCCCATTTTTGGTCCCTGCTGGCTCAGGCATGTTGATGTTGTGTATTATTTAGTGAAGAATTTTCCAGCATGGGGTTTGTTTCAGGAGTCATGACCTTTGTTATAGAGAGATCTGTCTTGTTTTCTTGTGTGTGTATACCATTCCAAATAATTCCTATAATTACAGAATTGAGAGTGAATGCTGTGGCATTGGTGTGTCTGAATTGGTTTTGGCTTCTCTTGCTATAAAATGCTATATTTAAAGAGCTTTGTGTTGTCATGCCTTGGCTTTGGTGAAAATGAAAATAAGCAGTTGACAGTATTGTTTTGGGGGATTTTTCTCCTTTTTTTGGTGCAATACCTCTCTCCCTTCTAGGATAACAGCACAAAACCCAGTTGCTGGCTGCCTGTACAAACAGTGGTTCTCTGGCTTGTAGGAAATGAAATGTTTTTACTTACAGATAAGGTGGTGGTCCTTAGCTACTCAAAACACTGTGATCTCTGAGGGAATTGCTCTTCCTCTTTGGATGAATGCTTATTTATTATTTGGTGAAGTGTTGTCTCTTGTACTTTTTCAAATGCTCATGTTTGTTCTCTATGTAGATGCCGCTCAACCTTACTAATGCAGTGGCAACAGCAAGACAGCTCTTGGCTTACACAGTTGAAGCAGCAAATTTTTCTGATAAAATGGATGTTATTTTTGTGGCTGAAATGATAGAGAAATTTGGAAGATTTGCTGAAAAATATAAAGAGGTAACTGGATAATTTGCCATCACTTTAAAGATAATCAAAGTGTTTGTCCTTAAGTATTCTGAGCAGTGAAGTCTTCCCAACATTAGATGCAGGCACTGAGTTAGTGGATTGTCAGATTCTATTCCATGTTTTTGTTTGTTTAGTAGGTCCCTGAAGTTGCTGACCCATGGTCACAGACTTTGCATTCGCGCTGAGATGATCCAGCATTCACTGGACCTGTAATGTGAGTAACACCTCTGGTCAGCACTGGAGCAGGGAGATAGGTACAGTAAGTCTGTTTTTATTTAATATGGAGTGGGTCACACAGGTTTTCATTGATATGTTCTTTTATAAAACCACACATAATGAAAGCCTCAGAGATCCTCTCAATAATGAATAAAACAAGACTTATCTTCTCCCCTTCCACCATGACAGACTGTCTTTATTCAATATTGAGCCATATCTCTAAGGTTTTCAGTACTCCTCTGTCTTGCAGGATATAACATAAGACATTAAAACAAAATCTTAGAGAACGCTCATTGTTGGGGAGAAAAATGCAAGTAGTTGAATAGTCCCACCAGTGGGTAGAAACTCTCTGTTTCACTGCTGAACAGAGGTTATATTGATCTCACTGTACAGTGCATGTTGGGAACTTGGAGACCACATTGCCTCGAGTTTAAACTCGTGGGAAAAAAAAAAAAAAAAGCCAAATTTTCCCCATCCATCCCCCAGCAAAACCATAAATGCTGGTTCTGCATCTTTGCAGAACTCCTTGGAGGATATTTGTCTCAGACAATGGTTTTTTTTCTCAATGGATTTGATTTGAAGCCAGCCTGTGATTTGCTGGTATATTTAAGGAACATGGGTACAATTTCATGTAAAAATTTTAGTAGCTATTAATAAGGCAGATTTCTTATCAGGTTATTACTCTACAAACATGTTTTTGACACTGTTAGTCATATTCCTTCACTTACATCACCTTATTCGTTATGTAGTTTGTGCTAAAGTGGCTATTCTGAAAGATTAATACAATAAATAATAAACAGGTTCATTTAATAGCTCTTTCATATCAGAAGAAACAACACAAAATGTTCAGAAAGTTCTTAGCAGATTGCCTCAAGTTAGAATACAGCTGGAAAAACTTGTTCAGACCTTGATAAGCAGGAGAAAAAATAATGTGTAATGTATTTTAAAAGTATGAAGCAACTTGAATTCTGCAGGTCAAGGATATTAACACTGCTGATTTATTCTAAAATCACCGTTTGTTGATGTGTGAAACTTGTTACCATTTCTCAAGTAGTAATAAGTCATGATAGACACCTTTAATTAATATAACTTTGTGGTTGAAGATTTAATGAAAGGACTACAGCCTGCAAATGCTACTTAAGGCTCTGTGTTAGTTAAGAATTTTTACTGACTGTAACTTCTGTTCCTAAGAGAGCTAGTTCTCAAAATAATATTTTTATATTTGAATTCTTGCCTTTATATTTAAAGATTTTAAAAAAGAAGAGCCAATTATTGTGTTCTCTCCTTATGTGTAATATTCTGAGAAAAAATTGGGAAGAAAGGGCATATCTTCCTCACCCTACCCTGTCTCTCTTAACACAGAAAATTCCAGTCCCTAACTCTAGGCACTGTGAATTGCATTTTGGTCATTTCAGCTGAAAATAATACTGACCTTTGCTTTTGGTCCAGTATTTGTCACTGCTCCTTAAATGTGAGAATCTGGTGTAGGTCAATGTTGTCAATATAGGTGTTCATTAATTTTGGTAGAGTGGCTTAAATAAATAAATTCCCTTTATAGTTTGTGTTTCTTTTTCATACAGAAGGCAGGGTGAGGACTGTGAACTTAAAACCATGTAACTGATGGTTTGAAAGCAGCACTGGTAAATACCTGTGGGTATTTGCTGTCTCTCTCATGTAAACCTGTGACCTAAAACAGGTTATGCAAATTTGAAGGCAAACAAGAAAGCAATAAAAAAACATTTGACTTGCTAAAAGGAAGCAAAACAGAAGGGCTGTATGCTAATTTTTGCTATTTTACTCTTTTCTTATTATCTTCTATCATACAAGCAAACTATATTATTGTTTGTTTATAGTTTACTTTAGTTTTCAGGTTGATTGTAAATAGTCCTCTTAAGCAATTAATACAGTAGAAAGTGGAGTATTGAACTCTTTCCTTTTAATAAAATATTTATCATGGGTTTTTTCTTAAGTACAGTATAAACAGACACATTATATTGGCCTGGCATTTTTCTTCAGTGGGGGTAAATGTCCAAGTCAAAGTATTTCAGTATCTCAATGAGATGAGGTGATTGAAATAGGAGCAACAGATTTCCTTGTGCTTTTTGTGCTGCCAGGTCACTTTGTATTTTCTGGTAATGACCCTACCTGCTGAATGCTTTCATACCTATAAAAGAGTCTTACTTGTCTTCCATGTCAGCTTGGCGACGTCATGGTGGACATAGCGAGTAACATCATGTTGGCTGACGAACGTGTTCTGTGGATGGCACAAAGGGAGGCCAAGGCTTGCACCAGAATCGTGCAGTGTCTGCAGAAAATCGCTATGTATCGGCTTGCGAATGGAGCTCAGGTTTATTCCACTGTAAGTATCAATTCAGTTAGTTGGTTAGGTGAGGTTTTGCTCGCTCTTGAGTTGGAATAGCTGTTTATTTTTCTTAATAGATGGTGGCATTATCTGAAATGCCTACTGTTTCTGTAGGGAGAAGAGAAATACTCTGAAAAGATTTATACTTGCCAGATAAACCAAAACAGTTCTCTGGATGTGTTTTTCTGTGAAGGCAGAGAATACCTTTAAGATTATTTATTATCCTGTGGTGTGCAAGATCATTTCATGTTTGATTTTTGTCGTCACAGTATTCTCCAAATATCGCTCTTGAGGCCTATGTAATAAAGGCTGCTGGTTTCACTGGGATGACTTGCACCGTATTTCAGAAAGTGGCTACACCAGACCGGACAGGACTCAGTG
Organism: Notiomystis cincta; assembly: GCA_013398075.1. Taxonomy (NCBI): domain Eukaryota; kingdom Metazoa; phylum Chordata; class Aves; order Passeriformes; family Notiomystidae; genus Notiomystis; species Notiomystis cincta. Next base: position 36,775 of record VZRX01019233.1, on the reverse strand, counting down.
ACTATGGGAGAAGAGATCCAGATGGAAATCTAGATAAACAATTAAGCTTTAAGTGCAACGTTTCAAATACACTGTCAAGCTTGGCTTTAAAGGTGGGATGCTCTTTGTTTCCCTACTGACTTTGTAATAATATATATGCATAATTTGGCAAGCAAGTTTATTGTTAATAATTTCTGAGGTTAAATTAGCATTTGTGTGTAATGCAAAATGACTCTGAGAAGAATTAAAGGGAAAGAGATAATAAAGTTTGATTATAAAATAGTTGTTTTAATGGACACAACTTCTAATAAGTAGGTGTGGTTTTCTTCCTTGTAACTTTATAAGTTGAAAGATGCTTTCAGACCTTCTCATAAGTATGGAAATTGAGATGCTTCCTAGTTTGTAATAATATATCTTTATTTTTCTGCATTTTCACCTTCATTACATATTAAATCAGACATTAGCAGTCTCCTTGAAAATGTGAAATATTCTGCTCAGAGTAATACTGTAACTGAGCATGAAATAGACGATGGACCTGAGAGGTTAATTTTGTGTGTGCATGTGCATACACACACACACACACACACACACGTTACATCTATATATGGATGTGTACAAAATGGAAACACTTCCTCATATTCTTAAAAGTATTTTTTCAGTTATATTCCCTAACTTACCAGTTTGTTTTTAGCACTTAATTTGCTTCAATGTCACTGCAGGATGTATATTACAATTTATACTTATGTAATTCTATGAAATTATATGCATGCTTCTGACCCAAGTGTTATTTTTATATAAGTAAAACCACCCTATTTGTACACAGCATTTTGTTTTGAATGGTACTAGTGCACAATTGCAGCACTTCTCTCTGCTTGTGTTGGTTGCTGCTTCTAGTTGCTTATAGTCTAACCTGGAAAAACTCTTGTTTATTGATACCATCTTTAACTTCACTCTCTGTAACAAGTAAGGCAACTGCAGACTCTTTTTTCTTCTTTTAAAAAATGTTTTAAGACTTTAATAACCTGACTAATCTATTTTATCCTGGATTACTTGGAAACACTGTCAAATAGGTTGGTCAAGATACATAGTCTGCTAAGTGCATTCATCTCTGATTCTATACATATAGAGGAGTTGCTAATTTAATCTCTGTAAAGGACATAATTTTCTCTTTGAAACTTTAAATATCTGTTTGTTTCTAGAATACAATTGTAGAGGCCTCTATCCAGTTGCCAGCTTCCCTTTTTACCCAAAAACAAAAGAGAGAAATCAGACCAGCAGATGAATCTGTCTACAAGCTTCAGCTTATTGCATTTCGCAATGGAAAGCTTTTCCCAGCAACAGGAAATTCAACAAATCTGGCTGACGATGGGAAACGTCGTACGGTTGTAACTCCGGTCATTCTTACCAAGATAGGTTTGTTTTTAACATTTTTGACTCCCTTGTTTTGATTAGCGAGTATCCAGTAGAAGGTTTTAGCGTCTAAGGTGTTACATGATGAGAAATTCACGTGCAGATCCCTTTCCTGTGTAACAGATGGATTAAACATAGCCAGCCACCAGGTTCCCATCAACGTGACGCTGCGGCGCATTGCACACGGAGCAGATGCCGTGGCAGCTCAGTGGGACTTCGACCTCCTCAACGGACAAGGGGGATGGAAATCCGATGGTTGTCGCATCCTTCTGTCTGATGAGAATATTACCACCATTCAGTGCTACTCCCTCAGCAACTATGCTGTTTTAATGGTATGGCACTTCAGTTTCTTTTTTGGAACTTGGTTTCTTTCTGGAACTTCAAAATGTTTCAAGATACAGTTCTGTTTGGATTTTTTTTTTCTTCTGTTGAGGAAAACAAGCATTCTCACACTCCATTTCATATAAAACTAGATATAATAAATACATCTTTAGTTTTTGCTTTTGTTGATGTAAAGTTGAGGTAATATGAAGTTTAAGTGGAAATCTATCAAAATGTAATTAATTGGATAATAATGAATAATCAATTGGATATACTAGAAAAAAAAGCATTTTCATATGCAAAGTACTATATTATAGGAAGACATTTTAAAGAGCTACTTAATCAAATTAGTTTTTATGAACTTTAGTCTAGTAATGACATGTTATCTTCAACTGTTACTGCTCTTTATTTTAAACTATTTTCTCTGTGTTAGATTAGATTTGTTGACTGTCAATTGACCAGGAGTGTTTTCCCAGGTATTTGTTTTTGTGATCCATAACCAAAGACAGCTATTTCATTCCGGATTAACTGTTAATTCACTAGCATGTAGGTCTGTTACCAGAAAACATCAGTGGAAATGGAAAAAAGATCAAAACACTTAGTAACTATGAAAAATAGTTTTGAAATCCTGCTGAAAAATAGTATCTAAAATCTAGTCTAAGCATATTGACATCAGTCTTAACGGTTAACCAGTTCTGAAATACGGTGATAGAAGAGACACTTTCTTTTAGTTCTCCTCAGCTGTGCAGCTGAATTTCTTCTTTGTCTTTCTCAGAACTCTTAATTGCAGAATCTGACCTGGGAAGCTTCCCATTTTATAGATGGTGACTGCTACCCTGCTTGTCAGTAATCACCACAGATACTAAATGATAAAATGGGATACATCAATAGGGTGGGCTTGTAGGAAGCTGAATGAAATCTTACAAGGTTTAGGAGATACCTTGTAAATTTGGTATGGGTTTTGTGGCAGTTTGTATTCTGTGTGGAATTAAATATATATTTTTATGTAGTCATACATGGAAGAAAGAGGACTCCTTTATGATGATCATTGGATTAGAAGTTGATATTTTTATTTAGCAACTCAGCTTTTCAAAAATCTTTCTCTGAAGAGAATTAAGTGGTAATTACCAAGGTAAACTTATATAAAATTGATTTACATGCCAAGCGTTTTAAAAGAGCTCAGAGAGCAACTTTTCACTTTAACTTTGAGGGTACTGTTTTAAATTACTTTAAACTTTTGTAATCAAGTAAACTTTTCCTTTTACAAATAGTGTTCCTCTCTTTGATATTTTTAAAATATATAATCCTTTCCTAAAATTTAACAGCATTTTTTAAAACGCAATTAAACTTCATTTGTACGTGTAATATGCATGTAAAGAGAGATTATGCTTTAAATTGGTCACATTTCTGTCACCTGGAGGAAGAAAAATGAAAAACATTTTCAATCTGCTTCTGTAAAGGCTATTTCTGAATTAGCTCATGGTAAGATTGTATGAGTATCCTCTTGTGAATGAAGGAGGGAGCTATTGACAATCAGAAATCAAGTTGGAGAAAGGGGCAATTTTCTTCCTTTTCTGTCAGTAGCTCATGTTGTGTACTTGGTCAAAACTGGTATTCCTTAAATATTTAGCTACTTTACGAAATGTTAGGCTGAGGAGACTGGAGAGGAGGGGGTAGGTGGAGGAGCACAGAATTATACTCAGCTGACAGATGTTCTTTGCACACGTATAATACATGATGTCAGTGCAATGGATAATTCCATTGATTTATTCCATTAGTTATTGGGTCAAGGCCGTGGCTATCTAGGGAAGGCATATACTGAATTTTCTCAGATGTTTTAGAAGATTATTGTAAATCTTGTGATTTTGTAGTTCTCATTCTTGAATTTCACACTGATACATACATGAGATCTTGTTACCTGACACCAGTCTGGAAGCAGCAACCAGAATTGTCCTGTAGTTTCTCTGGCCTCCTGCTCGTGGGCCAGGTGTGACAAAACATTTGCTTATGCTTGTAACAGCAGTGGGTTCCCAGGGATCCCCAGCTGCATGACAACCAGGCCATGGATGGTGTTGAAATCAGATGGCACTGGCTGCCTGAGGCATAAATTCTTATGATCCTTTTCCAGGTGCCAAAGAAAACCAAATAGATAAGAATCAAACTGACAACCTGATTAAATTAGTTTGAAATGAGGTTGTTGAGTTAGTTAGGAATAACGAATTTATATTCTGATGAAAGAACAATTGAAGGCATGGTGAAGAGGCTGTTGACTCTAATTTAATTGTAAGCCTCAATTCAAAAACTTTTCCTGTCCATGAAATCAGATTACCCATCTTAAGCTTAAAAATATCACTGCTTTTTCTCAAAACAGACCGAATCTTCCTCCTAATCTTCTACTGTTCTTTCTGAATGCCAAGTTTTTTCTCCTTTTCCCTAGGACAATTTTGAACTTTGCCAACTCCAGAAGTTTAAGAGTGACTCACTCAGAATTATAGGTGAAACACTTTTCTGTATCCTGTCCATTCAAAAAAAATTACTTTTAATACATTTTTTTCACTAATCATAGTTAAGTAAATTTATTGTATTTTGGTTGGGGACTACAATTTTTTTTGAGTTGTCATGTCATGCCTGTGTCCCCTTCCCCTCCTGGAACTCTAGTAAATTGTAACTGCTTCCAAACAGAATTATTTCTTCTTTTGAGTAAATAAAAATGTCATTCTAGGGTGGATTCGGAAAATTTAATTGATACTATAGAGCTGTTGAATTCTCTTAGTGTTCAACTATCTATTCTGGTCAAACAGTAATCACAGAAAAACACCAGGTGCCATTTGGTCCAGTTAACCTGCTCAAAGTTTGACTGCCTTCAAAGTCAAATCTTACTGCTCCAGGTCATATTCAGTCAAGCTTTGAGTGTCTCTGGGGACACCGTCTCTCTGGGCAGTATGTGACCACTTCACAATTTTCTTCTGTATCTAATCAGAATTTTCCATATTGCTGATATTGTCAGTTTCCTTTCATCAGTGTATGGTTCAGCTTCAAGAAGAGTTTGAAAGAATTTGACTTAGCCTTCTTTATACCATTCCAGTAGGTAGTCCAATATAATAACGAGATTTCTCCCCTCTTCCTTTTCTTCTTAAAGATAAAAGACATCTTCTTCAGCCTCAGACATTGTATGCTTCAGCCTGCTAATCAGCCTGGTGATCTCTTAGACTTGCTCCATCCAGTATGGCAGTGTCTTGTTTGTGCTGGGGAGCTCAGACTGCGAGTCCTGCAGGGTGGTGTCTCAGTGCTCAGCAGAAGGGAAGGATCAGCTCACCCACTCACTGTGTCAATGCTCACACAGCAAAGTGTGGCCTTGGGCTACAGCTGACACTGCTGACTTGTGGTTGGCTTTTGTCTACCACTAACTCAGGTTGTTTTCTAATCAGTCCAATGCCCAGCCTCTATTTTTATGTGCATGGGGTTATTCTGTCCCCGCTGCAAATCTTGTAATGTTTTCCTTTCCTAAACTTCATGATGTTTTATCAACCCATTTCTCTGTCTCACCAGCATCCCTCTGATTATCCTCCAGTCTGTTGATTGGTCCCCCCAGTTTATAACATCTGCAGACTTGCTGAGGGCACTTTCTGTGATGATCTTTGTGTTGTTAAAGAAGATAATCACAACTGAAACACAGTTATTCCACATCTGTGCGTACAGATACTTTAAGATGAAGAAGATGGTGTGTTTCGATAAGCTGCTGACCTTTCTGTATCTTAAAAAATATGTGAAGTTGAACTGTTCTGTCAGAGTTGTGACTGCATTTATAAAGGTCAGCCAGAATAGCAGATAATTGCAGAAGAAACTCAGAAATAACAAATAAATAATTGGACAGTTGTTTCTGGACAGGTGGGAAGGGAAGGAAGACATTTCATATAGAAGGTGTCTGTTACTTCTTGTGTTCCCTTTGTCATTCCCTCACCCTCAAAAAATAGATACAGCAGACTAATGTTACGTTTGTTTTTGCTCTCAGGACTTGACTGGAGCTGAATTATATACACAGCCAGCTGATCTTCTGCATCCAGTAATTTATGCCACTGCCATGGTTTTGCTGATGTGCCTGTTGATGATCATGGTCAGTTACATATACCATCACAGGTAAGAATCAAAATTACCAAACTAAGAAAATGAGTTTCATCATGCTTAGGACTACCTTTTCTGTTTTATTAGAGCATGATATTGGAAAATGCTTTCAGTGTTTTTTCCCTATAAAATTTGTTGATGCAAACTAACAGTTACACAAGTAGCAATTTCATCTTTCTTGAGTGTGATAGTTTAGCTCTCATAACCATGTCTCTCCTTTAATTCTTCATTTTGCTTCATGATGAAAGAAGAGGCCATTCAAGAATAATGGTAGAATTTAACAAACTGTTCAGCCTTTTACATTTTGGTTGATGTGAAAGCTTGAATCCTAAAATTTTTAAATCAGGCCCCAAATAGACATATAAAGCTGGTAATAGGTGGGTGTTTTAATTCCTTGTGATAAAGTCCAGAGATTGTATTTGATTACAAAGTATGTGGTAGTGAAATAATCATTATGTCATTTATCACAAGAATATCTTGCTAGTTTCTAAAAACAGTAATATAGCTGTGTTTTATATTGTCTAATTTTTCTTTTAACAGTGTGATCAGGATCAGTGTTAAAAGCTGGCATATGTTAGTTAACTTGAGCTTTCATATTTTCCTGACATGTGTGGTGTTCATTGGAGGCGTAACTCAGACCAGGAATGCCAGCATTTGCCAGGCGGTAAGTAAAAAGTAGTTACTGGTTTTGTAGTCCTATATAGAGATATATACCTCCCTTGCCTCCTACAGAACTGTAATGCTATATAGGCATTCGTTAAAATATAAAATTTAGACAAAAAATTAATGTTTTGCTTTTACATCATCTGGTCCAACAGGCCTGCAATAAAGACAGACATCTTCAACTAGATCAGATTGCTCAGGAGCCCCATCCAGCCTAACCTGCAGTATTTCCAGAGATGGGGCATCTGCCACCTCTCTGAGCAACCTGTGCCTGTGTTTTGCCACCCTCACTGTAAAAAAACTAACTTTCTTACAAATAATATAAATCAACAATCTTTCACTTTAAAGTCAATCCTTCTGTCACTACACACCCTTGTAAAATGTGCAACAGATTTTTTTCCCCCAAAATGCTACCACAAAACCTAAGTTTTATTGGTTGTTTCTGGGTTTGAAATTTACTATGAAATTATTTTATAGGCCTGCATGTGGCCTTTACAGGCCATGTGAAATCTGATTTTCACAGGTATTAAAATACCCATTTCTATTTGCTCAGTATAACCAAATGAGAGGGTAGAAAAGTGTTTCCAGCCCCCATACTTTATTGAGAGTCCTTCTTTTCAATGATTTGACCTTCTAAGGTTTGGCCATCTCAATTCAGTTGCAGTGTTTCAGTATAACAACAGTTGCTGCTTTCAAAAAATGGCAGTGAACTTTTAAATTTTATTTTTTTATAACGAGTGATTAAAAAAGTTTTCAAGTCCCTCACCATAATATTCCATAGTGCTTTTTGTTTGAATTTACAGGAGTTATTAGGTTGACAGTTCAAAGTGTTGCAATAAAACACACCCCTGATCTATCTCCTATGTGTGCACACACATACACACACTTTTTTTACCTTCCTGGAGGCAGAAATCCTCCAGAGCAAACCTTGTGATACAGATAGGATGTTTGAGAGTCGTGTGTTTTTACTGGTGGCTGAAACTGGCAAAAAACCCACTTGTAGTCAGCTTAATAAGAGCTAAAGAGTTGCCTCTCCTATGAGCATGTGGTGTCATGGCAGGGTTGGCCTGGGAATAAGGAGTACAGGACAAGGAGATTCCACTGTGAAGCAGACTTTGCATTAATGTTTGGGCAGGCTGAACATCTAATACACTTTCTTTATCTCTGCATTATATTAAAATTGCTGATGAGTGTTGGCTGTCTATATTTTGTCATCTGTTCCATACTTGTCACAGTATCATGAGTTTGCTGTTCCCTTACTTGTTTCAATTTGAATAATATCTGTAATACAGGGCATTTTAAATTAAGTCTTGTGTAAAATACAGTTTCCTAAAGTGCATGATTGATATGTAATCTGAAAACGTTTTTCCCCTGTTACTAAGTTTTCCATGCATGGGTTTACATTACATATTTTATTTTTTTTTTACAATGACTTGACTCTTAGAACAGTCATATAAAATAAGAGGGGTTTTTGTTCTCTTGAACTGAACTTTAGAAAATTTCAGCTTTATTGTGAGTTGCAAGTTTAATGACTGCTGCATTAGTAGAAAGGAAATATTTGGGGATTAATTCTTTTTTTTTTTTTCTATTTTTGTGTTAAGGTCGGGATAATTCTCCATTATTCCACTCTTGCAACAGTACTGTGGCTGGGAGTGACATCACGTAATATTTACAAGCAGGTAACCAAAAAAGCAAAAAGGTGTCAGGATCCTGATGAGCCACCTCCTCCACCCAGGCCAATGCTGAGGTGAGTTGTTTGTTGCTGTGGCTCCTTATTTCCCAGGTAGCTACATTTATATTCTGACCAGAAAATGTAACAAGTCACTCCTCTTGTGTTCCCTCCAGGTCTGTAAAGTTCCTTTCAGATTTTGCTGCTCCTCTGTTGTATTAAGGAGCATGAGCTGAAAGACTTTTGGTCTTAGTGTATTACAGATGCAATGCTGGTTTGCTCATTTGTAAATTAAAAAATCAGTAGTGTTTCAGCATCACCACTGAAGGTTTGATTAGGACTTTAGATAGCAACACAATTCATTAAATTGTCAGAAGAAAGAATGTGGAGAACTGTTAGCACGATTAAAAAACACTGCAATTTAAGTAAATAAAGTTAAATATGTTCTCCAAAGACTGTTTACAAATTATATGAAAAATAGGGGTGTCACTAATTATCAAATGAAAATAGTGTTCTTTGTGAGGTATTCCTCCTAGAATTTTCATTTCTGAAATCCCAGAAATGAGACAAACTAATTATTTGTTAAATTCACATATATGAAATGTTTTTACTAGAAAATACTGCCATACCTTGTTCGTGTTGCCTCCTCAGCTGCTGGATATTAATTAAAACTGCTACACTGAAATTCTCCACAAGGTGGCAGAAGTTGATTAACTTTGATTAGTTACAGGCAAATATTTAAAGAGCTTGGTTTTGAAAGTACAGAGACTGCAGAAAAACAGAAGTGCATTTCTGATTATCTTCAAGTAACATTTTCAGTACTACTTACAAGCATTTTTTATCCCTTATTGTTTGTTATGAAGCTTTTGCTTTGGGAAACATTTCAGTAAAATTAACAGTCTCACAGGCTCAGCTCTGCAGAGACACCCATGAAAATGCCATTTCAGGTCTGAGCCCCTCATCTCTGGCACTGGCAGTAGCTCTGGAGACAAATATCCAAGACAAGAACAGAGCAAACACACTTTATATTTTTCAGATTTTCTCTTCCTGTAGATCAGGAATTTCATCAGTCAGATAGATGTGTGATGTTTTTGTTTGAAAAGGCCACAGAAGGATTTTTTTTTTCAGTTGTCTTTTAAACTTAGGTTCAAAATAAAAGCATAATGTAATATCTGTACAAAGATTTGTTTTGTCTGGTCAGCTCCTAATTGCTGCATCAAGATAAAAGATAAACCAATGTCAGAATCTGATCTCTGTAGGATTCAGCAACTAAATAATAAATTAAGTGTATCTTGATTTCCAAGAAAGTCTGTTGTTTTGTATCTTAAGTGAGACAAGAGTAATTTCTGGTGAATTATCAGAAATGCAGTGGAAAAGTCCAGGACCACCTTAGTAGGGGTCTTCATCTGCATGTCACAGTAGGAGTTTTCACTTTTGTATTCTGATCTGAATTTGGACTGGATTAGTATAAGTTGCAGGACTGAGTAGCATTAATTGGAATGATTATCATTAATTATTGATTTGCCACTAATGAATTCAATGTGAATTCATAGAAATCAGAATGAAAAGTAAAATAGTCCAACAACATAGGCCCTTTTTCTTCTTGAAAGTATACTATTTTCATTGCTACCACCACAGGGAAGCAGGAAGGATATACTATAAGATTGCAGAGTCCATTAAAAAAAAAAACCAACCTGCCATTTGCCAAACCCCTCCACCCAAAAAAATACCAGGTAACAGTATATATAGTATTAGGCAAGTTCATCTCTGGAACAGGGGACATACCACTTAGTATTTTCATTCTACGTTTCCTTATGCTCTTCCAGCAGTTTACAACTTCTGAATGACAGCTTTTGCTTGTTCCTTCTGACACTGTATACTTTTGTTCAGTGTCTGTGAGTGGGAGGTGGGAGTGAGCAGATGTGAGAGAGAGGCAGCTTACAGCAGGAGCAGTAAAACTGTAGTGAGGAAGATTTAAAAACCAATTGATACTGCCAAAGCCCAAACCTGATTCACCCTATTTAGTTTAATAAAGAATTTATGTGTTTCCCAAATCCTGGAAAGCTCTCATTTCCTTCATGGTAACTGAAAAAAATCCATTGCACTTAAGCAGCTCATTATAAATTGGTTTTATTTTTTAGGTTCTACCTTATTGGTGGAGGAATCCCTATCATAGTTTGTGGAATAACAGCTGCAGCAAACATCAGAAATTATGGAAGCAGACCTAATGCACCTTAGTAAGTACCCTATAAGTGAGAGCTCTGTCATAAGATTTCTTAGGCTTGCTTTTGTCTGAATACTTGTTGCAATTAATTCTGATTCTTCCAGAAAATGTAGCACAGACAAGATCATTTCAGTGAACTGAAAAAGCATAAGCGGTTTGTGCGAAGATACTAATTTATTCTTTGGTTTGTTTCTTTTGCAGTTGCTGGATGGCTTGGGAACCTAGCTTAGGAGCATTTTATGGACCAGCTAGTTTTATAATTTTCATAAACTGTATGTATTTTCTCAGCATATTCATACAACTAAAGCGTCACCCTGAACGCAAATACGAGCTGAAGGAGCCCATGGAGGAGCAGCAGCGTCTGGCCACCAACGAGCACGGGGAACTGGCCCATCAGGATTCACTGTCAGTGTCCCTGGTGTCCACATCTGCTTTGGAGAACGAGCACAGCTTCCAAGCACAGCTTCTGGGAGTGGGCCTTACTTTGGTGTTGTATGTTACACTGTGGATCTTTGGGGCTCTGTCCCTCTCCCTGTATTATCCTATGGACCTGATCTTCAGCTGTTTTTTTGGGGCAACATGTTTATGCCTCAGTGCCTTTCTTATGGTGCACCACTGCATTAACAGGGAAGATGTCAGGCATGCTTGGATAACAACTTGCTGCCCAGGAAGGAGCACATACTCAGTGCAAGTAAACGTGCCACCCTCCAGTTCCAGTGGAACCAACGGAGAGGCCCCCAAATGCACCAACAGTAGCGCAGAATCCTCATGCACAAACAAAAGTGCCTCAAGCCTAAAAAATTCCTCTCAAGGCTGCAAACTAACTAACTTACAAGCTGCAGCAGCTCAGTGCCACCCTACTTCTCTGCCATTGAACACAGCTCCTCAGCTTGATAACAGTCTGACTGAACATTCAGTGGACAATGATATCAAAATGCACGTGGCTCCCTTAGAGGTACAGTTTCGGACAAACGGACCCCCGAGCCGGCACCATAAGAACCGGAGCAAGGGCCACCGTGCCAGCAGGCTCGCAGTGCTGAGGGAATATGCCTACGACGTTCCCACGAGCGTGGAAGGGAGCGTGCAGAATGGCTTACCCAAAACGCGCCAGAGCAACAGCGAAGGGCACTCGAGGAGCAGGAGAGCCTATCTGGCGTACAGAGAACGCCAGTATAACCAGTCCCAACAAGACAGCAGTGATGCTTGCAGCACGCTTCCCAAAAGTAGCAGAAATACAGAGAAAACAATAGCTACCAACAACAAAAAAGATATTCTGAGGAAACCTATAGCGGCCGAACTTGAAAACCAACAGAAATCTTATGGCTTAAATTTAGCCATCCAGAATGGACCACTTAAAAGCAGTGGACAGGATGGACCTTTGCTCACTGCAGACAGTACTGGTAATATTAGAACTGGGTTATGGAAACACGAAACTACTGTGTAGCATTATAATTCTTTGTGGGATGAATCCGTATAAACTGTGATTACACATTCCTTGAAGCTATTAACACTTTTAAAGACTGTTTACAAACTGTAGGTACTTTATGCAGGGAGGGAACAAAGATAATATGCCAAGCAGAAAATTTTATGCATTATTACCTTTGCTGTTCTTACAAAGATGAACTCTTGCTTGGTATTTTGTGAAATTTTTTTTGATGTGTCAGTCTTGAGAGATGCAGAACACAACTTTGTACATTTTTTTTTACCTGTAACCCTGCAGATGTGTCCACAACACATTTCAAATTTGTATTTAAATGTATAATAAATAGTATTTTCCCCAGCAGCCTAAAGTTGCACTTATTCGTTGGGTCTCTAAAATAATATTGCACTGAATGTCATATTGATTTTACGGTTTCATTATCTGAAACTTATGAGCTTCCCTTACTGAAGAAAATACTGAAGTTATAGTTTTCTACACTTAAATTGTTGACACCTCAGTGTAAACAAGATCATATTTTGTATCATACTGCTGCTGTGACCAATTTGAAGTTGTAGCTGCAGAGTGGTGCTTGAGGTTGTACCTGTTTCCAGCACTTATACCCATTTTGCTAAAGCTATGTGTATGAAATAGCAAAAAATGCTTCTCTATTATCAGGTACTGGTACCACAACTCATCCTTTATAAGCAACAAATGGAATTGGATTGAATATGCTTGGTTAGTTGGTTAGCCACTTCAGACTCTTCACTTTTGGGTGTTTTAGTTAAGTGTATCTGAGTTACAATACAGATCTAACATTGTCCATGCTCAAACATTATGTTAAATAATTTATAAACTCTTTCAGATATGTTTGATTACTGCTTGCCAGATTTACTGCAGCCTCTAGTAGTCTGTTTGATAGTCTCAACTAATCTTGGATGCATTGTGCAAACCTCTGCAACAGGACAGTGTTGTTAGAGTTTGGGTTCTATTTTTACTTCTTGTGGGTAGTTACCATTTAAGAGTTCTTTCAGGAACGTTTTGACAAGTGTATGACTCAGTTTTGATTGCTATTCTATTTTCCTGGTTTCAAGAGAGGTAGCTTTTAGCTTGTATCCAACCTTACAGCTACCATAAGGATAGACACTCAAGAAAAAGGAGATTATGGGTATTACCAAAGAAAAGAATTTTAACTAAATATGCAAGTATATATCAAATATCTGTTTAAAATCTATTTGATAAGGTATCTACACATCTTAGACAACTGACTGCTTTGTGATTGCTGTTTGTGGGTTGTTTGGTGCAGGAGGGTTCCTTTTGGTGGTGGAAATGCAGTTTTGGACCTAGAAGTCAAAACCAGCAACTTGATCCTATTCCATTCCAAATGCTGCAAGTCATGAAAACTGAATTGCAGACAGTAAGGGCATGTGCCAGGAGAAACATGATGCTCTGAATGCATTTGTGTATTACACAACTAGGAGCAATTCATACATGGCCTGTAGCTCAAACTGAGATACTCTTATATTATATTTAATCAGGTGTCTATACAGAGCTTTTATTTGTAGTAACAAATGTATGTACTCATGCAAATAATTTAAGCCTACTTTTTAAAATAATAGTGTTAAAAAATTGTAATACATGTATAATATGGAAAAATGTCCAAACAGTCCATAGATTGTTTATTATCTGAAAAAGGTATGATAGGGACGTAGGATAGGATCAGTTTCCCTTTAGAATCTGCTTGCCCATTGCTTTTAGCACTTGCCCCCTTTTCATAGGTTTGCTTGGATCCAAACATCAGTTTAGGATTTCTTGAAACTCACCTTGAAAATTAATTCTATGTGTAATACTTCAGCATAGCTTGATAGTTTGCCCTCTTTTGATGAGATAAAAAATAAGCTTTTCTCATAGTACCTAATAAATTCTGACTAGCCTTGGTACAGACAGGGTCATTAATGTAAAATATTTCTTAAATCATCACTCTAACAAACATGCTTAGTTCACTCACTGCTATGTACATAGGCTACATTTGCTTTTCATCTAACAAGTGCTTTGGCTCAGATGATAAATTAAGACACTGTTCTCTGATACAGTCTTGACAAACACAACAATACTCTCATCTGCTGTATTTTTCATGAAGAATCTTAAATTGAAAGAATTTATGTAACTGGAATGTGGAAGGCAGGTTATTAGATTCTCTAAAAGGAAGGATATTCAATATAGTATCTTATTAAGAAAGTTAGAAACAGAAGTCTTCAGGCTTTTTCATACTTGCTTTCCTAATAGTTTAAAGAAACCTTGTTTTCAGAACTGTAATTAAACTTCTTATGAAAAACCACCTAAATCACTCCAATGCAAAAAAAAAAAAAAAAAAAAAAAAAAAAAAAAAAAAAAAAGAAAAAACAACCAAACCATAACAAAACCACAAAAAGCTTATTTTGGCCTTATGTGGATCAATGAGACAGTAGCTACAGTCATTAATCAGGTATATAAAGGAAAGTAGATAACCCAAAGTGGGGGCAGTTTGTGTCATTTACAGGAAAAAAAAAAAGGAGAGACTAGAAACAGCAGTAGTTAGGACTGGTTGTCTCCATGATAAAAGTGAGTATATTTGTGCAGTCCTACTAGTGGCAGCAGCAGACTTTGAAAAACAAGTGTCATGGATATAGAGGAGAAGGGTATAAGAATACTCTGGTTTATGGCTAAAAAGGTTTTGGTGGTTTTATCATAGAATGTTAAGGATTGGAAGGGACCTTAAAGATAATCTAGTTTCAACTGCCCCTGCCATAGTTAGGGGCATCTTCTCCTAGACCAGGTTACTCAAGGCCATGTCCAACTTGGCCTTGAAAACTGTCAGGGATGGAGCATCCACAACTTCCCTGGGCAACCTGTTCCGGTATCTCACCACCCTTAGAGTAAAGAATTTCTTCCTAATATGTAACCTGAATTTCCCCTCTTCCAATTTGTGCCCCTTACTCCTTGTCTTGCCACTACAATTCCTGATAAAGCCCCTTCCTGATAAAGCCTCTGACTTCTCTGTAAGCCCCTTCAGATACTGGAAGGTGCTATGAAGTCTCCACAGAATCTTTTATCTGTGTGCCTCGTGTTCCTTGTTAAATGCATGCTATTGACTTGGTGTATGGTCTCATTTGCACCTTAATTTGGGCAGAGGCATCTCTTGTTAATTGGATCTCACCCATTATCAGAACACCTTAAATGCTAATGAAGTTAAACTTTGTGTAGGTTAAGAAATATTTCAGATGTTGGAAGAAACAAGGACATTTTATTAAGTTCTTTCGTTTTTACTTAATTATGTTTTGACCACTTCTGTGTTAGCACTGTGCTGCTTGCTGAAGCTGTTGATGTGTTGCTGCCTTTTCACATCCCTGAGCAAAGTGAAGGATCAGTTTGCATTGGTTTTATTGGGTCACAGTATCCAGGTCTTAGATTAATAGCATAGACATCTGTGAGAAGTACTGTTCTCCTTGGAGTTCAAGATTAACATACAAAACATGAAAAAAGCATCTGATTTAAATGAACACACTGAACTTTTGATCCCTGCTTACAAAAAAAGGGGAACCTGTTGCATTGTAGGAGTTTCATTTTAGTTTAAATGAGGTTTATATACCTTTGGTTCCCAAATTGGTTGAATGTGGACATTTAGGGAGATGCATGAGGAAATTACATGGTGGTATCTATGAATACAGATGTACAGTTTATTTTATATAGGAGAGTTAAGTTTTGAAAACTGCTAAATTAGTAAGATAGTAAATGTGACAAGCCCCCATCAACATCACAGCTGAAACTTGCCTCCACATGAGCAGGTAGGGACTGGCAGTCCTTGGCCAGAGGTGAGGAAAGCAGCCATCTGCCTGCTCCACTCACCTGGCTGCTTCTGAAAAGCCCTCACAGAGCTGCTGCTGCTGACCAGGCTTCTCTGCTGGCTGAGGTTGTGGCTCCCTCATGCATTGCAGACAAAATTTTGAATTGTGGAGGATGGCTCTAGAGAGTTGAAAGACGGAAACTAAAAGGTCAGTGCAGAAATAGGCTTGCTGACATTCTCCAAGCATGACTCACAGCCAGCTGATTACATGTCTGATGTGATTTATCTTTAAAAAGCCAAATAAACTTTAATCACCTTTAATCCCAAAGTATACAATTTGAGTATACAAATTAAGTGCTTAGCTGAACATGGCATTTTCTCTGAAGTCAGCATTTACTCAGTAGAATAGTATTTACAAATCTTATATTTTTTAAGCTTTGTAATGAAATAGATGAGGCAAGACTAAAGATATTAGTGAGATAAAACTGAGGGAAAATTTTTAGTTTCTGTTAGATGAAGATTATTGAAATGTTGCACTTGATACTTAAGTGCTGCATATAGTAAGAGTTTCACATACCTCTTCAGGAGACATCAATGAATAGCCTCAAATCCAGTAATTGTTTGAATGAAAGAGAATGCTAAATGTTAGCATAAATTAATTTTTAAACTTGATTTTAGAGATCAGTAATTTTATGAAAAGTACTTCTCTGAAACAAAGACATGGTATTGGGGTTTTTTTTATCTTTTTATCTTCTAGGTGTAAGTTTCATTTTTCATCTAGAGGAGGAGGACTTCAGCTCACTTGCAAAGCCCAAAGAGCCTTCTGTATGAATCACTATTTAATTCTTGATAGGATGAACCATTTCTTACAATATATACCTGACATTTTCACTTTATCCATGTAAAGCTCTGTTTGCTGCCTATGATCATTCTGTTTCAGCATCAAATATACCTCCTGCAGCCTTTTTCCTAATCTGTTGCCAGCTACAAATTAACACAGATTGTCTTCTGCCTTCTCCATTGTGACACTGTGGAGTAGCTTTCTGAATTGTTTGCAGCAATTTCCCTTTAATTCACAAATGAGAAAGTTGTTCCTATAAGGCAGAATCCAGATCTGAACAGCAAAAGTCTGGGGTATGCAGGGACTCTGTTTCATCTGTTAGCTGATGCTGTTTGTACTGGATGCAACTGGTGAAATAGAAACCTGTAGGAAGGACAGTTTCCTTCCTAGGGAAGGAGGAATCCTTGGTAACATCTGGAGCTGCTGAGCAAGATATAAATACTTGGATATAGTGTGCATCTAATCATTAAGAGGCTTATCTCCAAAGGTGCCAGGCACGCAGCTTTGGCAGGAGCTGTAATACACAAACTTGTCAATTCTGCTGACACACAGCACTTAACCAAATCAGGCCACAGTGTAATCTTCAGCTCTTATTGGGCTGAGGCTGTACTACTATTACAAATTTCAAGTAAAACTGTACTTGAGTTTAATCATGGCTTGATAATTACAAGGCACATAGTACTCAGTGCTTTGCAGGGAAGATTTCG
This sequence comes from Notiomystis cincta, assembly GCA_013398075.1. Lineage (NCBI taxonomy): Eukaryota > Metazoa > Chordata > Aves > Passeriformes > Notiomystidae > Notiomystis > Notiomystis cincta. The sequence goes on along the minus strand of VZRX01019233.1, from coordinate 19,599 downwards.
ATACGAAGTAGAAGAGGACAGTTGAAAGGACACCTTTATTAAATGCAGTCACAGATGTAAAAATATCTTCTCAGGCCAGTACAGTCTAAAGATTTGATAAGCAAAAATGAGTGCAATCACCAGTACTTTTGATCCTTCTACATATGGGTAATGAACAGTTCAGAAGATTGCCCTAAAATGCAGCCATTTTGGAGTGACAAACCCAGTTGTCACTCCAGCTCAAAGATGACCTGCATGTGGGAACTGTCACAGGATATGGACACATCCCTGATGATGACTTACCTTGTCCTGTGCTGTAAAGTAATGTCATCTGCTTATCCCATAGCTGAAGTTTTATCTAAACCTTGTGAACAACACAGGTGAGCTTTGAAAAGAGGTCTCATTTAGAGTTAGAACAGTTGTGTGTTACTGGTTTCCAGGAAATGCATCTTTCCATGTAAAATGCAGGTAGCTGCATGATGTTAACAGCTTGTAGTGTAGTGTCAGATGTTCTGTTCAGTCCATGGCTCAGTTTTCCTGTCACCTTCAACAGCCATCTTTTTGACAAAAGTGGTTGATACCTAGAGATTTTTCTCATCTTTCTTTTATATAAGTTTAATTCATTAAAGATACCAGCTCAACTGGTGTGTTTCCTCTTGCCTGTTACATTTGCCACCTTGTATTTAGTGTTCTGGATTCAAGAACAGGAAAGAAAGCCAGCTTAAGGCTTGTTCATTAGTCTTGTAAAGAACTCCTGAGTATCCTCATGTATAAAGCAAAGCTTGGGGAACAAGAGCAAAATCTTAATACTGCTTAATAGGTAAAAATGTCTTCAGTGTGGTAAAGATGAAGAGGTGAAGCTGCTCTGAGGTGCCCTAGGAGTGCCTGGTGTCTAGACATGGTGATAATGCTGGAGTTTAATTGCTGACATCTGACTGTTCTAATTCAGCCCCTACCAGCCTCTTTTTGAAGCTTTTGTCTGCAAACATACAGGCAGACCCAGGAGCGTCATGAAAAAATTACTTGGAATAAGGTTACGTGCCAGAAATACCACAGCATTTAATGGCCAAAGCCATCCAAGGGACAATCTGTATTCCCAAAATACTGGGGTTTAGAACAGTGTAATTACCACAGTCCTAGGACTAGGGTAAAATTATTTCTTTCCTGCTGTTGAACAGCTTATGCACAACTTAAATTTGCCCATTTGGAGGTTTTCTTCTGTTCTGCACCCCCATGAAGTTTACAGGTAACAGCTGTTAACTCAGCAAGTTGGTAGCTCAGCTTGTCAAACACATATGTCGAGTATTTTTCCTAATAGGGAATTTTCTCATTTCCAATATACATCTTATTTCCTAAAGATGTGTATTCTAATGAGCTAAACCCGAGAAGTCCACCCCAAGTCCTCTGCACACCCTTCCCCTTTCCCCCTGGAATACTGGCTCTGCTGCAAGGTGACTCTGTATAACTGGGAGGCATTTTATAAAGCTTTATTCAATACTATTGAAATTAAAGAACAGATGATAAATTTCTGCAAGGCCACAGTATTTCTTCTGTGAGACAACTGTTCACCTGTGTAAAGATGATGGGCCCTATGGTAACATGGTATCATTATGAGTCTGGACTAGAAATGTGAGAGATTATATGAAGGTGTTTCTAAGACCTGCTATATTATTGCTATACTAATTTTCTTAGGTGTTTCTGCTTTTTAACAAGTATCACCTTAGCCTTGTCTTCTTGAGCAAGTACTAAATAAATCATCATTTTTAATGCACAAAAGAACACCTAGAGAAAATAGAAAGCCCAACCCTTTTATTTCTGAAAGCACGTGACAAATTCTAAATATATGTCTACTTGCCAACATAATGTAAAACAGACTGTTTATGCAGCTCTATTTAAAAAAAAAAAAAAGCTTCCTTAAGGAAATTGGTTCTTCTTTTCAAACTGTGCCTGCTGAAAAGATCCAAGTTACTTTTTACAGTGTCTTTTTGTATAAGGACAAGTTTTTCAATTTATTACAGAATAGATGTCCAGAACTACAAAGCTGTAGAGAATGCTTTTTAATGCTCACATCTTGTCTCCTGTGCTCTGCCACTTCCACTGCATGCTCTGTACAGATACAGTCAAAGTCAGGGTGCTGTCAGGCAGGCATTTTGAAGGGGAGCTGCTGGCACCACGTGCCTTGTGATAATGAGGCCCCAATTCCTTGTTTCGCAGATGTGGAATCTGAGTGATGCCACACCTCACGCTAGCCATGATCAAATCCAGCCCTGCAGTCAGAGTTCCCTGCTCACTCTAAGGTATTGCTCACCCAGAATAGCATGCTAAAAATTCAGCAGAAAGAAAGTTCATGCTCCTTTCCTTACAATGAGCAAGAGATGCAGAGTACAGTTTTCCATCTGTCTCAGCTGTCCTGTGTTCCTCCAGAAGTACAAGCTCCAGTGGCTTCTTACTTTCAAAGAGTAAAGAACTGTGGGAAGAGTACTGGGAAAATGTTTAATTCTCTAGGTACAGTCTTTGTTTTAAGCAAACTTGCTATTAAAAAAAAATCCAGTCTTTAATAATGCAAAGATTCCCTTCTTCATTTCAAGGACAAAATTAAAGTTGGTCTGCTTCAAGTTACAAGTTGTGTGACATTCCCTTTGTTCAGGCTCAAATAACTCTTATGCTTTTCACAGCATTACAACCAAATCTATTTGATAGGGAGAAGAGAAAAATTTCCTAGAATTGTGCTCCACTTATTAATGCAAAAAAAAAGGAGCAGGAAGCAAAGAAACATAAAAGGATAGATGAAGTGGGAATGGAAGAATGTGTGAAAGAAAATGTGGTTTATAGAAAGATTTTACATTTATGACAGGGCTCTGAGGTTAATAGGAGCAGACTGCACTGCCTGCTGCTGCTTCTGCCTCCCAGTCCTCCCACACCTCCTAAGGACCACGGCTGCAGAAATAACTTCAAGGGTCTGAAAGATCCCAGGAAGATTTGAGAAGAAAGAATAGAGGAGAAAATGTACTGAGACAAAGTTATAAAGATATTGTTATATTGCTAGTGCTTGCCACTTGTACCAGTCATGGGCAAAAAAACTGATTGGAAACTCATCACCAACATGGACAGGACAAAATAATAATAAATAACTGATACGAAGTAACAATGTGAGTAATAACAGAATGCTAGGGAGGCAATGCAAGCCTGTCAGAGAGTTATTCAGTCATGGAGAGAGTTGCCACTGATTTCAACAGGGAGCAGACTTTCAAAGTTGCATGCAGTCACATTAAAATGGAAAAAGTTCCCAAATGTGGGCACACTTAAGATCATCTCTAGAAATGAAAGCCTACTTCAATAATAGAGGTGGTAGAGAAAAAACAAAGAGCAGAGGGCAGCTGTGATTAGAAACAGAAAAGACAGAAAACTGACAAGTAATACTGCATTCATAAATAAAGCCTTTTATTATTTTTACTTTTAATAGTGTGCATTCAAAGCAATTGTTTTCTGGTCCTTATATTGCTACTAGCTCTGTAAATTGCTGCACTACCAACCCCTGGAAACCTTTTCTGAACCAAATGCAACAGAAGAAAAAGAAAATTCATAAAAACCCCAGTGACCCCCACCCAAACTCCCCAAGTCTTAGCTTTCGAGTTCTTACAGAAATCCTCTTAAAATAACAACATACATGTATTCCCAAATCAATAATTGTATTATGTTTTACGTAATCTATTCTCTTACTTTGATGCTTTCACTGATCTCCTATGAAGCAAGTGAACAATAAACCCCAAATACTTAAAAGGTCTAGTTATGAATCCCAGACACAGAAAACAGCCTTGCTTTCTGAGCCCTGCCCAAGATAATAATTGCATTAAGGAACTAGATTTATGGTAAGTGACGTCTGTATCTTGCATGTGCATGTTCTCTGTTAAGAATTGAGCCAGAGAATTAAATAAATTAAAGCAATCCATAATCAATAAAAATCAGCATTCCCTAAAATGTATGAAAACACTGCAGTTAAAGCTGTAGGGAAAGAGATAACAGCTGGCCTTGGTATTAAAGCTTAACTTTGGTTCCAATGTTAATACCAGCAAAAAGCAGAATAACCCCTCATATGCTATTCTTGTATTATCAGATTAACAAAAATCAAAGCTTTCCCTCAAAATCACAGTGTGCATAACCTGTATTTTTGGTATGCTGCACCTGTATCAAGGAGCTATTCTAACATTCACTCTATCATGTGATAAGTTTAATCAAAGAACTGCAGGCTCTAATGTCCACTCAGAAAAACATTTTGAATCTCATGATTAAATAGATTTCTAAGGTGCAGCAAAAGTTAATGCCCAAAGTGATCTTTCTGAAGAGTTTATGTGCCAGTTTATTGTAAGCTGTAAATTGCTTCTGGAGATGAAAGACATTCTTTTATGTTATTAACTGTAACATAATGACTCTGATTCTGAAATAATTTCAAAGCTAGGGACAGGAATATGCTTGTCTCAGTGGAACCCAGCACCCCTGAAGGAGTACAGTACTGAAATATTCACCTTTCAATCTCAGAAGAGATGAAACCATAACAAAACCCTTGCCTTAAAATCCATGTCATTATAAATTTGTTCTTCTTGGCTCTTTCTGGTCATTTTTACACAAGCATAGCATTCTTTAACACTGTCTAAAATGGTGAAATGGCTATAAAGGAATCAAGAAACATCAGGAAATCAAAACTTCCTTTAGACAATCCCAGGAAACAATGGAATTTAACCTATATACACACATCTTGCATGAGCTTGAAGAGTAAATTTTAAGTTCTGTTTAGGAGTGTCCTATGTCTTGAGTTGTCCTGTGGTTTCATGGGATTATTTGTTGCTGAAGGCACCAGCTGAGCCAAGTACTGCCATTTTAAGCCTATGCAGTCAGACAATTTCTGCAATTTTTACTACACAAACTTCCTTCAGGATATAAGAAATACACTGTCAACTGATGATAATTCACCTAAAGCAGGAAACCAGACATTTCAAGTATTCACTGCATGAATAATGTCTAACAGCACTTTTGCAACAATTCCTCATTAATGCCAGAATTAGATACATGTTTGCCATACCCTTCTCACATAAATCATGACAAATTTGTTCATGTGATGGACTCTGGTGGTTTTCCAGGTCTGACAGTAAACACATGTGAAAACACATTCAGGTGTACTTAAAAGTCACTGAAAGTTAAAATAAAAGATAAGCAGTGAAGCACAGAGCTAAGAACAAAAAATAAACCAGCCACATATATCAAGGAAATTTTGCTGGTGTTGTTGTAAGCCAAACAGAAGCTTTATTTGGGCTAAGAATAAAGAACAGAAATTTGGGTTCAGACTAACAAAAGCTTGTGTTTGTTGATTTCAGAGCTGAACCCGGATTCTCTGGGTAATTCTACTCATTCTGTAGTTTTTGCTAATTTCTTAGGATTTGTTGCAAGTTAAAAGAGGGGTTGTGTGCATGCAAGTATGTGTGTGGGTGTGTGTACAAAATGTATCAGCTTCACCCTCTTTCAAATATCCCCTGGTAGTTAATTAAAGAATGTAAGATTTCCTATGGATATTTTCAGAAGATCCCAGATGATTTATGAGCTAATAAATTACTTCAACAATGATCATGGAGATCTTTACTTCTGAATCAAAATGCACAGTGTAAAATCCCATCTTGCATTCTGGTGTTTTGAATTTTTTTTAAGAAGTCAATAAAGTATTATTTGCTGCTGCTTTTTTTCTTTGTTTATAAAATAAAATTTCATACATTGGCAGATGTCCATTTTTTGCCCAGAAGATGGCTCTGAAGGCTATATTGCAAGGTGTACTTTTTCTATACTGCAGCATAAAATCCTTCCATGTGTGATATATTGCAGGCAGCTGAGCTGGAGGGATATGCAGCCAATATGCAAATATTTCCTAGATCACAGTTCTTTGTTTTGTCCCAGCAGCCTGACTGCAAACACCACAGGCAGAGAATCTTTGCATATTGTGTGGGTACCCTGTGCAAGGGCAGCTCTGCTCTCCCCAGAAGCGCTCCCTGAGCTTGTCCTCCCCCTCTGCAACGAGGTATGGAGAGGAGTTCTCTCTCCCAAGTCAGCTGTAAAGCCTCACAATAATCTTGATGAGAGAAGGGGTGCCAGCCAAAATCTGATTTGTTGTTAAATATTTTTATACTTCTCACCCATAAGCAACTACCAAAATGTAAATCCTGTTACTTGGCTAAACAAAAGCAGCAATGAGGAGAGGAGCAATGTACTTTAGCAAAACTGAATTTTCTCTACCTCCAGCCCATGCCCAAGAAGACAAAAATATGATCCTGCTCTATTGTCTCAAACTGAATTGTCCCAAGAAAAGAGCTTGCACTAGGCAAACTGAACCAAAATAAGAGGTCAGAGCAACAGTTAAAACTTTTCCTCAAATTTGTTGGTTATGTAATGGGTCACGTTCTCATTTTAATTTTCCTTGGAACAACAATGGCAATTCTAGGATTTATTAACATTACAAACATTTTTTTGAAAGAAACTGTAGGGTGAATTCATTCACTAGAACTGCTTCAGGTTTATTTTGTGTTGTGGAAGTCAGGGTGGAAATTGTTTGCATTATAGAGGTATATATGAATTTGTACCTCACATGCAGCAGCAGCAGCAGCAGCAGCAATAATAATAATAATAATAATAGTAATAATAAGTAGTAGTAGTAGTAGTAGTAGTAGTAGTAGTAGTAGTAGTAGTAGTAGTAGTAGTAGTAGTAGTAGTAAATGGTCATTTTGCACCTAGGCAAATGATGAGGTTATTCTCCAAGCAAATTAATATCATGCTTGTTTTGTTTGAAAAAGGAGTTCTTAGAACTCACCACAGACAAGCTGACCAACAAGTTACAACCCTAAACCCTCTGTTATCTGTAAGTCACATGCCAGTGGATTCCTGGTTGCCTGAGAAGGCTGAACAGACTGGCATAGAACCAGACAAGCCTTCAGAGATTTCCCCCACTGTCATTGCAATGGGCTCCTTACAGGGATGCCTCTGCCTGGGCAGTTCCCATCTGATTCAGGATAACTCAAGATCTTCCTGATGGCTTCTGTAGCACAGCACTGGGTACTCTGTACTCCATGTAATGACCCTGGAGCACCCTGGAGGCAGCACCAGAACAGAGAACATATTATTTCCCTCACTGATCCTTAAAAACATTCTGGCCCTTTGCTTTACTTTTGCAGCCTGAGTTATTAGTACTTCTGTTTCTGAGGACTATTAAAGAAAATAGTTGCACAGCAGGCAATTTCACTTTTTCCTTGTTTCAAAACTCATAAAAGTCAGATTAATTTCAAATCCAGTCTCTGGAATGTTAGCCAAAAGTGTTCTTAGAAAGAATGTGAATTGCATATTAATTAAAATATGAAGACAGAGTTTGGTATATTTATTTGTATTGCTGAAAATCATCGTCATGACCCTTTTGAAACACTGTAAGGGTAACGATGAATCATGTGACTAAATGCACAGAATGAACATTTACTACTTTAAACAGAATATTTTTGAGTCTATCTCATACTTAAACATGATTTTAACTACTTTTCTCTTATTAAAAAAATAGGATTTGCTTTATAAAGCCAGCTGGATACATAATCTCTTCTTTTAATTACTGGAACATGAAGAAGTCTGGAAGATAAATGGAAACATATGAAATAGCACTGTTCTCATAAAACTGGACAGGGTAATAAAAATGGCAATAACAAATAGTTTTATAGGCTTTTTTTTCAATCTCAAAAAATAAAAAGATGCTTTTATGCAAGGGGCAAACTGTAAATGATAACCTATGAGGGAGAAAAGTAAATCAAATGGGTTCTGTCCACTAGAATTTGACTCAGAAGACAGCTGCTTTAAGGAGCAGCATTTTGAAGGTGCAGCACAGGGAGTTACTCTCGTGGGGCACATCCACATCACAAAATGAGGATATGGGGTGTAGTGGCCAGACTTCTGAGCAGCTTTAGCTCCAGTGGTATACACACACAGTATGTTCTGGGCAGCATGTTCAGAGCTGCTGTCTGGGACAGCACAGCAGGGCTACATCAGCACCACAAGTCCCGACCCCGAGCGAGCCCGAGCGGTGCCAGCTCAGCACTGCTTCACCGTGATGTCTGTGCTCCACTCTGCAGCAGTGCCCCATTCAGGGCCACTCTTCCACTTTGGCAGGCACCTTTCAAGGCTGACTCTTACTGAAGGCTGAGTTCATAAGTTTTGAGACTAATTTAAAGATTTCAAGATGATTTACTGAGCTATCTGAAATTAATGCAGCACTTCCAAATGGGTGACAAAGGATCAGCTGTAACAGGTAGGATCAGGGAAAGCACTCTCCCTTTCTGGAGGTGTTTGAGGGACATCACCAGTGGATATTCTGTAGGCCTTCATATCAGGGAAATTGCATGCTAGCATCCAAAGCAATTTTGCACTTCAAAGAGAGAGAAAGAAATTCAGTCTTTATAGTCTCTGCCTATTAAAGTCCTCTTACAATTTTCTATATCATATACCTTCCTTCTTTTTTAGAAAAGCAGAAGGTAAAAAGATCCATTTGGGACATACTACTTTCAGATAAGTATCTACCTTAACCTGTATCAGTTACTATGGAACATTCTGACCTACTCTACTTAAAAAGGGATGAATATCTCAGGAGATTTTTGCATTGTATGAGTACAGAAGAAATCAAACAACTTAATGCAGATACTGAGGACAGACTATACTTCTGGATAAACCTAGAGATACCCCAACAACCTGAAAACCTCTTCAGAACTTCCATATTGTTGTTGGACTGATACTGTCCAATGAGACACAAAGCCTCTGAAGTATATTTAAACTTTGCTGTTGAGAGAAGCATTTGTTTTTCAAGATTACAGCAAAACCTCTGTAGTATCATACACTTGTATTCTATGAACTGGCATACATCCTTTGGGACCTCTGAGGCTGGTTGGGGGGCAGGAGTGTTGAAGACATCACAGACACATCAAGTCACATCAGCTGAGAGAAAAAATTCTCTTCCATGCAAAGTTAAACAAAACCCAAAAACACCTCCCACAAACACCCTTAAAAATTCCCAGTTTACCAACTGTGCCAGCAAATGTTTCTTCATAGTCCAGTGGGATTTGAACCACTCACCTTTGTCTAATTTAAACGAATATTAAATCACAAAGGAGAAAAGATGACCACAGCTAAGGTACTGGCAAGAAATGGAGAGAGGGAAAGGAGTCACAAATTTGTCACTTTGGTCAAAGCAGTTGGGCTGGGCTGGCACTGAAGCAGATGTGGCACTGTGCCACTGTCAGATGTGAAACTGCAGAGCTGCTGAGAGCAGTCACAGAACCAAGTGACTGCTCTTGCTCTTCCCCTGAGTCTCTAAACCAGGTCACAGGCATTTGCCTGGTTTGTCCCAGAGGACATCGGCGTTAAATTATTCTCTGCAATGATTTCAATTTTGTTCTCACAGATACAGTAAAGTAAAATATTCTGTTCTCATATTCAGTGCATTTTTCCTCTGTCTTTTCCTCGACCTCATTTCAGTATGCAGAATTCTCCAACTTTAAACTTTCAGGATACATTTCTAGACACAAAAGATTTTTCAGTACCAAAATCTCTTTCTCACAATTTAAGCATTAGACAGTCAGATTTCTAAGCCAAATTCTGTCATGCAACTCACTTCAATGCTTCTTCTCCTTAAGTAAATTTTGTTTCATTCAGACACTTCTCATGCTGATGAACCACTGAGTAACAGTTAAATCTGCAGTCTCCAGCTGTTAATTTCAGAAAAAAGAAGTAGAAACGATAATGTCAAAAATGCAGAAAAAGGTCTGGGATGATTTCTTGCTCTGTTCATTGCTTTCACACGACTCCTACGCAATAAATTCTCAGTATGTGTGAAGAAGTCATCTTTAGCATGTGCCATTCAGTAGCCTTTAAGAATTGCCTCATAATCAGGAAACATAGTGATTATTTAAATTAAGTAATTGAGTATGTTTGTGGAACGGAGAGGAATGAGACAAAAGGGGAATGTCATGAACCAGGCTGATACACTTTGGTAAATGTGAATGATTATAATATTAAGTTTCCTTTTATAAAAAAACATACCATTTGTTTTCATATTTGCAGACATTTAGAAACATAGGCTGAATAAAATCAGCCTAAGTGCTGTGGAGAACAAAAAGAAGAATTTAAATCACTAATGGATTAGCTAGACAGGACTATTTTTCTGCTCAGAGAAAAGATCTACTTTTTTTCCAGCTGGCCATCTGACCTTTGAAAATTCCTCTTGATGAATTGCATAAAAGTATTTTAACTTAATCTCTGAAAAACAAGCTAGAGTCTCAATGCACTTTTTGCTAAGTAACTATCTGAAATGAAGCGAACTGACAAAGGCTATGTCCTGGTCCCTGCTCTTACAAACCCTTATGCTGAGTATTCATTTTGCTCAATCAATTTCATTTTCTTTGTGACTATGAGATAGTATTAATAATTCCTAAAGTTCATTCTCTTCAGAACATCTTTGTTCCTGCTAAGAATAAACTTGGCAGTCATATACAAGGGGATGTGTCCCAAAGGCCTTATACCTCTGGTACTGAAAAGAAAATCCAGGTTAAAATAAAATATTTTCAAATCAAACTGCCTGGAATTATGCATGATAAATGGGAATTCTATTTATTGATAAAACCTGTGCAAAAGCAAGTCCCTAAGTTATTAGGGAGTCAGGATGTTGCCATGTGGCTGATGTGTTCTCTTAAGTTCACCAGCCCCTGCCCTTCTGTTCCTCATAGTCTACCCTTGTAAAGATCTGAGGGGTTTGGTACTTATAAGGTCACACTCCTTCTGCTTTTCTGATCCTCTTCTTTCCAGCTACTGCTTCTATAACAATACTGCAGTATTTAAGAGTTTCTGGACTTCCTTGCTGTTGTACAGTCCATACACATACAAATTAGGTGCTGGGGTGTCAAATACTGTGTGTTTTCAGAGCATAGATAATATTTACAGAGAAGACACATTACACACAGAACACAGTTCTGGCTGTTGTGTTTTGGACAGAAGCAGCAGTGTAGTGGCAGGGTGAGGAAGCAGGAATGCTGTGTTCAGTCCCTTCATTAAGAAATAACAAAAGACTCCCTTTTTCTGTGCTTTCCTTGCCTCCATAACCCAGAAAGGTTTTGAGATAAGCAAAACTTATTTCTAGGAGCAATTATTTCTAAGGATAGAGATCTTTCACAGGACAGCTGCACCTGGCACCTCTATTCTGAGAAAGGCAGGGATCTCAGGCATTGCTGTATTCATGTTTCTTGTGTTGAAAGCTCTAGAAGTTGTTTTGGATGTGCCTTTTTTTAGAAGTTGTTTTAAGGTGCCTTTCAACTTTAGAAGTTGTTTTAAGGTGCCTCTCACTTCTCCTGGGCTTTCTCGAGGGCGGGGGCTGGGGTTCAGCTGCAGTGGGTGTGACCATGGCCAGCTGTGCCTCTGGAAGCCTCGCCCTGCAGAGGAGGTGCAGGGCAGGCTGGGGGTGCGTTTCAGGAGACCCAGACAAGAGGGGATTTCGTGTTAAAAAAGCAAAATGCAAATTCTTTACTTACGGGAAGAAGGTTAAAAATAGAGGTAGCTTTTATCTAAATAATATTGATGTCTTTATTAGTTAATAGAGGAACAGATTGAATTGAAGAAAAGTCATTGAAGCAGCATTAGCCTGGTGCATAGCCTATTCCTACAATATTGTTAATGCTGGATTTTTCTTAGATGAACACATTCACTCCCAGATAAATGAAGTATTTTTTTGACTGAGTTTTGTATATATATTTTTTAAAAAGAAAAAATCTTCCAGAGCTTTATTTTTCTTTGATTTCTCCCTTGCCAAGAATCACAACCAGAGTGCTGAGAGGCAAGCAATGTCCTACCTTGTAAGTTGGATGTAAACAAAAAAGTAATCAGATTTATCTATCTTTCGAAGTATGTGCTGTATAATGAACATATTTGAAATGAAACCTATTATTGCTTCAGAAACAGAGATGTTTACATCCCCTTATTGTTCCAGGCATTACAGAGTACACAAGGCAATCACATGTAATTGGTATAAATCAAACATCCTGAACTGCCTGGAGCCTAAATTGAGAAAATGGAAAACAAGACCAAAGACCTATAAAATGTTAATGCTTTCTTGAACAGAATGCTGAATTTATGTTGTATTCTTCAGTTTTAATTCCAAAACTTATTAAATCTTTCTTTCCTGTTGGCTGACTATTATTATCCCACCTCCAAATACATTCAACATGACTTAAGATTTGCTTTTGAAATTTGATGGTGTATTCCTATGGGCTGAAATATATCAAGTACTTATGTGTGTGGTGTTTATAGCTAGGTGTTAATACTAATGTGGTGAGGGTGGAGCATAGACATAATTAATAAATTTAAAGTCATCTGTACTAGAGACATCTTTTTTAGCTGCCAGGCAGGACTTCATGTTTATTTCAAAGAATCAGTTTCCTGCTGCTGTTGTATTTTTCTACAAAAGGAACAAACCACTGTTATTAATAATCTGATCTAATAAGAGGAATATTAGAAAACATTTATTCAGTAATTGTTTCTTCTGTTACAGTTTAAATTCTATTGGTTGTTTCATTTAAAGATTAAAATTTTCCCAATTATTCTTGAACACCACTTTTCCAGCTGAATATACAACACAATTAGCACACAAAACTGACAGAATGGTGGCCAGACATAGGATTTTGAGGTAAAGAGAATAAAAGGAAATAGCATATAAGCAGGCACATCCTACAGATGTTTCATCTGGTGTATTTAAGTGATGACAGCTTTAGGATTTGTGACATTCTCAGTCAGTCCTAACCTGGCCAAGAAATGCATCTTTCCTGTTTAATACATTTTGTGGAATATCACAGGGAAAACTGAATATTCTGCTGTGTCCAGATTAGGAAACTCTTTCAAACTGTTGCTTCCAAGGGGTATGAGATGTCACTCACTGTTACTGTACTTTGAGATGTGCTCTCAGTTATGTGTAATGAGCTGGCTATGAAAGAGTTTCACCATGCCTGGTATCTTGTAGAGCTTTGAACATCCATTGATTTCATTTGCAGATTTAACTGCATCCCTTGCACAGGAATTCCACAAGCCTGAATAACACAGTTAATTTCTTTTGGAAGATTTGAGTTTTAGAAAGTAAAAGCATTAAATCACATGCTCTCTACCAATATAGTAAGATTAGTGAACATTGTCATTTCCTGCATCAAATGGGCACAGAAATCCATTCCTGAGAGGACAGTGACTCCTGTTCTCAGCAACAAGGAGCTTGATTAACAGAACATATGCTGTAATTTAAAAAAATCTCTAAGGAGAGTCAATAGATTTTTATACTGTAATCTGATTAAACATTATATCATTTCTATGGATTCCAAATACTATTTAGAGATCACAGATGGGAAAATCAGTTTCATTTGGAAAGTGATAAGATTGTTTTATGACATTATCTTTTGTTAACCATTAAACTTTATTAAAGATACCATAAAGATACCATTGTTCCTCTGCTATTTGCAATTTATAGTGGCTGTGCCTGCAGAATACACTAGAGCAGGAAATATTATTTGAAGTAAGGTATGGATTAAATCCATACATAAATGAGTACTAATCCTGCTTGCTGCTTAGTGTGTCTCTCTCAACACTTCTATAGAGGCAGTATTTGATAATTTAGTTCTAAAAATTAACTTGGTTCCTTGAAGATAACTTGACAATCTTTTAATCATTTACCATTCAGTCTGTGAGCAATGCAATCTCAGTTTTGCAACCAGGGCAGCAGTGCACATAGTACAAAACAAAAGCCCCCAAGTCTTTTTCAGGAGTGGTAAACCTACTCCTTGTTGTGATCCACACAGACATTTCCCCCTGTATCCTTGCTAACTCATCCTCCAGCAACCTCCAAAAGCAAATCCACCATACTGGATCAAATCCCTCAAGATTCTATTTCTTCCCATCAAAAACGAATCTTTATTGCATGGGAGTCCTTTTTTTCAGTGAGTGACTGTATAAAACACAGATGTGGCAGAACTCTTTTGTTCCCTCATGATCATAACAAGGCAAAACTTACACTCCTGTTTTCCTGCTACACTACATTAACATGTGCTCAACTTCCCTCTGCTGAAGGTATTGAACTTTGAAAAGCAAAATTAAATTAAAAAAACACAAACAAAAAAAACCCAAACCCAAACAAAAAAGCCCCCCAAACCCCCAAAACAAAGAAACACACACATACATAACAAACAAACAAACAAACAAACAAACAAAAACCCCCACCACCACCAAAAAAGGGACATTGTTTCAGGGCAATGTGGCTTTCTCATAGCTAAAGTTTTTGTCATGTGGAAAGGTACCCTATCTTTCAGTTTCTGATTTAGCAAACACAGTAAAATGAGTGGCTGCTGTTTTTATTGATAATAGTTCTACAATTCTTTCTTTACATGCTGGTTGTTGTAAATCTTGTCTTCAAATAATTTGTTCACAAATGAGAGCCGTATGCTGTGATATATATAACAATATATAATAATGATTCAAGTCTTGATTACAGTAAATTCTTTTGAATTTATGAAGGCATGTGTATGTTTGGATTGGAGAGTGCATAGCCCAAGCTTAAATATCCAAATACTCAAATTGAATGTTTGCAGTGATGTATGTTAACTCCATATAAGTAATTTTTGCTTTACAGTATAGCTTTGCTCTATATTGATAAGCCTTTTGCTTTTGCCATCCAAATGGATCCAGACCATATTACTTTTGACCCCTAAGACCTAACAGAGAGATGGGCCTTCACCAGGTTATCTCCATCATCTAGATTAGTCTGATAGGGATCTGCTCTTTCTTTGGTTCATTTGATTTACTTACAAAGAATACATATCATATCTTCATTCCCAGATCAATCCTGGTTTCTCCCTATGGAGCTTTCTGAAAGACAGAAATCTCAGGCTTTCCCTGGCCTCTGTGCAAACCCCATGAGGAATACTTGATTTTTCACACAGATATTGCAATCAGTGCTTTACCCAGCCCTGCTTTTACAATTGCCTCCTGCAATATCTGTCACTGTCACACAGCTCTATCCATGAAGACCACTTCAGGAGTATCCCTTTTTCTCTCCTCAGTTTAATTCTCACTAAGTTCTTTCTACATGGCTTAGGCTGGGATCACTACAGCTTATTCCAACTATCATAAAATAGAGAAGAATTTTCCTCTCTTCAGAATTAGCTCAGCAGATATGTTGCACATGAGGAAAAACTTCATTAATAGAGACCATCATCTGGGAAAAGTAACTGAGTTGAGCCAGTAAGGGTGGAATCACAAGGTTCAGAGGCCAGAGACAAAACTTAAGCTGGTTTTGACACTAGTTGTTTCCTATGAATTTCCCAGCTTACTACTTTCAGAATTGAGCAGGGTAGATAAGAGGATATATGGTGTTTAAAATCATTTAAGTGAGTTTTGCAATAGGATTTGTCAGTCTTCTTATAAGGGCAGCGATTCCCTTTTGTATTAAGTAGCAGAAACCAAAGCAAAAAAAAAAAAAAAATAGAAGCCAATTTTACTGGCTGTAATGCTGACATTTGTTTTAATTTAATTCTAATAGTTTTCTCTTATGAAGGTCGGACTATGTCATTATAAATTGACACAAAAATACTATATTTTCCAAAATTTGTGTATTTCTGGGCAAAAGAAGATTTGCAGTGCTGGCATGTTGGAGATATATTGAATTATTTATAACAATGATTTGAAACAAACAATTTTACACTACCTATATAATACAGATATTCAATGAAAGAAAGGCAAAAGATGTAAATCCTGAAAGAAAGGTTCATAAGATGAAAGTAATTGAATGTTATTTGAGTGCAGTACCACCCAGAGTTATGCATCAAAGGACAGCAGTGGACATTGGTTAAACTGCAGCTTCAGTTTCTGTGTTTGAGGAAGTTACAGGAAGCATCTGAGAGTGGCTCCCTGTGGTGAAGGCAGGAGCAGAGCACTGGAGCAACCATTGCTCCGGGGCTCCAGCTCAGGAACCTGTGACCTCTGGAAAAAAGTGGTCTTACATCAAGGTGTCCTATCCTGAGCTTGAAAGCCTAAACTTTAAAAGGTGGAAGAAAGGGAAAGAGACAAAAACATTCTGGCTTAAGCTGATTCTTGCTGGAGTACCCAGCTCCCAGCCCTGTAAGTCACAGGTGGCAAAGCTGGGAACCAAGCAAACACCCCCTAAAATCCTGCAGGCAAATTCCTATCAAAACCACTGGTGAGACAAACCAGAGACAGGCTTACATTTCAGATTCCATGCCTCAAAAGTTGCCACAAATGTTTTGAATTGCTTCTTGAAGCCTAGAGGTGCTTATCTTTTCTGGCCATCTTCTGTCTGTCTGTATATGAATTATCTGTTGTTTTGTTCTCCTCCCAAGCTCTTTGGATTTGAGAAGAATTTTCTGTGCAGAGAAATCTGCTGTTGCTGTAGTGACCAAAATAAGTCCTCACCAGTGGGCCTTTCTCAAAGTTGTAATTTGTTTTTTTCTTTACCTACCAAAGTCTTTAGCATGGGAAAATAAAAAGGTATCACTAGAGAAAAAAAAATTACAAAGATAAAGCTTAAGTGAACAGAAAAGAATTTAAAAAAAAAAAGAGAGATTTTAGTTCTCTACCTCTCTTCCCCATTTTCTCCAAAATCTCTTTCTTTTTCTCTCTTCTACAACCAGAAAACAATGCAAGTGATTTATGAACAGGTGAAGAGTATCAACAGATCTGCAAACAAGCAAACACTGGGTAAGGGATCAGGGTGGACTGTAAAATATACAGCAAGCTATAGCTGAGTGTTCTTGGCTCCTTTTTTAAGAGAATGTCAGTAAGCCTAGCCACAAAATCCCCTTACTGTGCTCAGTGTTGGGAGGGCCAGGAGTGATATTCGAGAAAAGAGCCAGTAATTACAGCTTTGAGAAAGCTGATAAGGATTTTGCACTTCAATACTTTACTCCTATGTGAGTTTCATTACCTCAGAAGTCATCCCTATTGCACCATTAAGTTTGTCTGGAAAACACTGTACATCAGCAACACAATGGCTCAACCTGAGTGCCTTTACCCAGGTTTTTTATGTGTTAATTTAGGATTTGGATGGTCAGAGATAGGCACAGATTGAGTATTTGTGATAATATATAGAAAGAATGCCCTAAAGCCATCAAACTTTCTGTAACAAGCCACCAGAGAATGGTTCAGTCAATTGCAGTAATGAAGGAGCAGGAAGAGCAGAACTTCCTGAATTAATGCAGGTGTCCCCAGCCCTAAGGAATTTTTCAGATTTAGACAATAGATCATGTATCAGTTTTCTGCATGTATATGTCTACAACTCTGCAGAAAAGTGATGACATCAAGAGCAAGAAGCAGCACTCCATTCTCCAGTTTATGTACTAAAGCTGAGAAATGGGTGCTAAACCCACAAAATTTCCTGGGTAAATCTATAACTAAGGCATGTACCCAGTCAAGCAAATGAGGCAAGGCTGACAGAAATTCTGGATGGCACTATGTCCTTCTCATAAAATGTTTCAACACATTTCAAAACAAAAAATGTCAGTCCCCATCTGATATTTATCTGCACTTCTGCAGAGGACCTGCTTGCCAAAGGAGCAGGTTCTGTTCTGCTCCATCTAAGGCACATAACACCCCAGCAAACCTTTGCACCCTCCCTGTCCCTCCACTTGCTCAGTTAGACATCTATGGTGCACAAAGACTGTCAAGGATGCAAAAACAATGTTGGTAAACACAACCCAGAGCACACAGTTGTCACAAAGAGAATTAAAGAGTTCTCAGTAAGCAATCAGGTCTGCCAAAACAGCTTCCCATGCACAGCTGCAAAAAATCACATCTCCAAGCCCATAAATCATTTAATTATACCAAATCAGCTATTCCACTGCACTTTGAAATCTGGAGGTCCATTAACAAAAAGGACACTTGCTTGCTTGCCTGGTTTCTCCCAATTCATTCCCACACCTCTTGTGCTGTGTGATGATCATTTTCCCTCTGGAATTCCATCTGCCCCTTCATACAGGTCTTTGATCTGCCATCAGTTAGGTTATTACCTGAAAGGACACTGTACATGCTGCTCTTATTGAAAATACTCTTAGCAGAGACACTGCAGCTAACTCTGGACACATTTCCAAGGCATGCTGGTGCCTCTTCCAACCTGTGCTTTCTCACCCAAATTCCATTTTGCAGCTCCAGTACCCAAAGTAGTCCTGACTCCAAAGTATCCAGGATTTCCCATCCTATTGGTAAACATTTGCTCTCTTTGGATCACTTTGGAGTGATCTCTGTGTCTTTCATTCCTTGGTGAATCAACTGCAAATGGGGGTGTAGCCACCCTCTCTTCTTGTGAAGCAAACAGGCACTGCTGTGAATAACAGATCTGGGAGTACATGAAGGGAAATCTGCAGCAGTGAGCAGAACCAGAGTGGGTGGGATGGGGAAGCATTCCTCAATGTTCCCAAAGCTAATCCAGCTTTTCTGAAACTCTGGGGTATCCATCAGCTTGCTGTGTGATGTGAGTCACCTGAGACTCAGAGAGAAGGGAAACATCTCCCACTGAATTAAGGTAGACAAACCCCAATCCTCTCATGGAAGAACACAACTAAGTGTTATGGGTCTTCACCATTCCTAATATGTTATAGAGCCTGTGCTTTAACATGCAAATCACTGATTTACTGTCCTTCAAGTCTACTTCAAATTTTTTAACCACTATATGAAACTTTGTACAGTGATTTTCTGGCTTAAAAAATAAAAACATTGGTGCAGAAGGCAATGAAAAATAACATTTCAGGTATGTGATCTATTACATACCATGTTCAGCATATTTTCTAAAAAGCAGGTTACCTTCTTGTTTTCACAAATACCACATCAGCTACATAAGATGGATAAAATAGTAATTTTTTGTTTGTTTCCAGTCCTAAATATAGAAGAAAAAGGAGTTGAAACAGAGTAAGAAGCAAAGACAGGTATTGATGAATTGGCTCACTGCAATTTGAGATTTATAAACTGGTGTGATGTTTCAAATGTAACCACTTTGAAACAGAGACTGTAATTTAGACTTCTGTCAACACATTCAGACATCACAAGAAACAGGGCCTCATGTCTAATTTGAAATGTTTTAAGTATTTGCCATTCACTTTGGCTGATGATGTCTAAAAACACATGTACAGTACATCCTGTAATTGCATGAAAACATTTAAATAATAAAGACAGAGTATATTTTCAGGGCATTTGTCAGTCTTCCCTTTCACTGTGTCTGGCTAATTTGTCTTTCTCTAGTAGCTTTTTTATTTAGGTCTGCTCTGTACTCCTCCTATATCAGATCTAAGATTTGTTGTTTTATTTGGAAATATACAAAGCATTGTCAAATATAATTTGTGGTGCATATTTCATTCTGTAAGAGACACATATTCAATAACAAATTCTGTTAGAGACTGAAATAATGATAGAAATATATGAAAAGCTTTTGACCTTTATGATTAAAAAACTCCAATGACAGATTGGTTTTGATTAAATGAAAACCATCACGAAGCCATCAGTTATATCTTTGTCCCGGTTTGGACAGGT
>VZRX01019232.1:8318-31473 GCA_013398075.1 Notiomystis cincta | reverse complement strand
GGGAGAGCTCCGGCCGATGGGCCAAGTGCTGCTGTAGCTCGCAGGGCGCGGCTGTGGCACGCAGCTCTGGAGTCGGGTGTGGCCAAAGTCAAGTGTGCCCTGAAATACCGTGGTTTCGAGGCGAGGCAGGTGAGCAGCCCCCTCAGGATGCTAGTGCCACGTCTCCCGTTTCACAGAATGACAGAATATTCTGAGTTGAAAGGAACCCGTAAGAATCATCGGGTGCAACTCTCCAGTGAATGGCCCATACACGGACTGAGCATACAGCCTTGGCATCACTAGAACCAGGCTGTATTTCAGGGGCCCGTCATGTTGTTTGTCCCTTAACAACACTTCCTTACTCCACACGCTTGGGAGCCTGGCAACTTAAAGACAGGCTGAGCCCAGATGTGACACATTTCCTTCAGTGGTGAGCCGCTTTAGCTGGTGGAAATGGAATAAGATGCTTTCTTGCCGGGTAGTGGAAGGAGGAAGAACCTGGCTTCAGTAGCTGAGATGAGAGAGCTGTGATGTGCAAGAAACAGCTGTATGAGTAGGCAAGGAACCAGGAAGGAAAATCAAGGTGGGCCATTTGTAAGTGCTGTAGCAGTGTCAGGACCAAGAAAATGTGCCTGAAGTTTGCCCAGCTGGCTAGCTGCAGCCTGGTAGCCAGTGAAGTGTGGGTCTATCAGTTTGGGTTTATGTGAGTCAAAACAAGATGAGCCATAATGGGCTGAGTGATGCTGGGAAAGTAGATGGCAAGAGGACAAGCGAGTGATTAAAATCTTGCTTGACAGAGAGATACTTTGTTTAGACAGTAAGACTGGGAGAAAATTCTATGTAGCTCTTTGTAGGCAATCTGCAGTTGGATAGAGAGCAAAGGAAAATTGGAACTGAATTGATAACCAAAGAGTGTATGAAAATATACATTGGGTACTTGGGGTAGAAGGCTTCAGGGTTTCCAGAACTGTAGGTTTCTGAGTGTTAATCACCCTTTGCTGTGTCAACTGTTTTATGTCCTGACTCAGCTGCCATTGACTGGAAGGGCTTCACTTGTGTAACACTCATGACACTACTGTGAAGGGTCTCAGGGTAAAGAGAGACTGGGAAGTAACAATTCCTATGTTCTGTGATGAGGGAAGTATTTCAGTGAAGAATTACAAAAAAAAGTCTGAAGACAACAAAAGAAAACGAGCTATACTTGTTTAAAAACACAAGCTGAAGAATAATTCTTGCAAAGAGAGAGAGAGCATCAATAGGTAGAATCAGACTATTTTATGAGGTCTGACAACAGTGATGCAAGGAGATGTTATGTTTACATGTCAGTTTTCTAATACCTGATTCTGGTTCCATTGTTTTTTCAACATAGAGCTTACATAATTAATAAAAACACTTCTGTCATGTGTATTTCTGTATGAAGTATTTTGTCAAGCTAAGCTTTCTTCGGTTCTCTGATACTAATAAATTATTGGACCCCTGCTGTGATATATGTTCTCTTTTCCTGTTACATAAATAGTTTTTTATTTTATGTAAATACTTCTTGTACCAAACCAAACATGTCAGGAATTTAACTTAAAAAAAAAAAGCCAGTCATAACAGTTAACAAGCTTGTTGGCTAACATCTATCTAAAAATGATTTCTGTCTACAAAGCCTGTCATCAGCTTTTCCCCTCAATCCACCACTTGGGTTTCTTGTAGTCTTGGGCTTAAGGACTTGACCTCTCTGATGAAAGAAGGGATGGAAAGAATATCATTCTTCAGTTCTTGAGATTCTGACTCAGCCTGGTATGAGTTTTCAATGCATTAAGTGGCTGTTGATTCCTGCCATGGGACTGCAGTCATAAAACTTAAATCTTGAGCCACATATGATGATTTAAGATAGGAATTATTTTTTTAACTATGTATTTTTTTACTATTAAAATAATAACTGTTGAACTACAAGTAATGCATATTTTAAGTCCACACCATAAGTGGTAGTATTTGGCAAAAATGGAACCATTTTGGATTTTACCATATAGGAAGGTACTGAGAGAGCTTTTTTATGTTAAGGCTGGGCATAGTTGTTTGACAGTAGGTTTTGGATTTTAGTACTAGTAGAGAAAATAAAGTATTTTTGACTGGCATGGAAAGCAATGCTAGAGCTGTGAAAAGATGCAGTGCATTCAAAACTGTAGTATGACAGGGAACCCAGAGCTACCAGAAGTCACTGCTTTTGAAATTATTTCTGGGGTTACAGTCAGTAACACTCATGAAGACACTGATAAGATTACCATTTGGGATGGTGAGCAGAGAAATATAGTTGCTAATGATTTATTGATTGAGAATTAGTTGCGGTTATTTTAATGGAAGCCACTACTTACAGCAATAATCTGATGAAATATAGGTGAAAATTTCTAATTTGCATTCCTTTTATTCTTTTTTTTTAATTTAGCAAACATGCTTATAAGTGTCAAAGATAGTTGGCTTGAATTATTTGCCTAAAGATGATGGTCTCTAGAAACAAGGGCATAAATGCAGTAAGTAAGACTAAATGCTGGTCACTTCTAGAATAAAATTCCACTGTGCAGAAGAGATGTTAGTGTTATGTTGTGTACAATATAAGATGGGTCAATAAAACCACAGCTGTTTTAATTAGACATGTGAAATACTGGATGTGCTGAGACTGTGCTTCAGCTCAAAACATTAAGCGTGATCTGCAGGATGTTTTCAGCTGTTTGAAAACCCAGGTGAGAGAATCCAGACTGTCCTAAACTGTCCTGGTGAAAATGTAACACAGAAATACCTAGTGTTTATAATTCACAGCACGCTTTGAAGCTTTGTAGACCTTAAATCAAGGCTGGTGCTACTCACTTTGTTTCAGTGATGGCTGACCTTTTGTTGGTGTACTTTGCAGAGAAGCTGCTGAAGAGTGCATGGAGGAAACACATGGTAAATTTCCCTTTATAATTACTACTTGCTTGCTGTGATGGTATGGTACAATGAGATGATGATGATGCAGAAGTCAAGAGCCACCCACCTCTCCACTAAGTTCTGTGCAGCCAGTCCACATTAAGTTGGGATGCACAGAAAGTGCAAAGCTGAATTTGACTGAATAGTGAAGAACTGTGTGTTTTGGTTTATTTAGGTTCCAGTAGACTCAAAAGATCTATACTTAGAAATACTAAGTCTATAAAATATTTATTTTATTAAAGCTGGCAGTTTGTAGGTTTAGAAATGACAAAGGCATTGCTGCTAACATTCAGTAAGCTTTGGAACCAAACTTAATTAATCCTGAAATAGTTCTTCTGTGTAGTTCAGCAGATACCTACAAAAGAACCACAGAAAAGAGTAGGTTGCTGGCTATACTAGAAGGGAGGATAAATGGGGGACTGACACCCTCCCCACAAAACAGAAGCCACCTGGGTCTGTAGCATTTGTACACTCATGCAGTGCACCCTAGTGACCCGTGATGACCCCTTCTCAGGAGTGAGAGAGAAAGACCCAATAAGAAGACAAAGTTGACTGCTCTCTTCAGAGCCTAGGCATAACCAGGAGTGTCCATGACTTGGCTGACAGTCACTGTCTGCTCTTAATAAATCTTCTTTCCCAACCTCTCTGCTCCATCCATCTGAAAGGTGTGTGAATGCAACATACTTGTTCAGTATTTCTGTTAGTAAATAATAGAATCACAGAATCAGAATGGTTTGGGTTGGAATGGACCTTGAAAGGTCATCTGTCCCAGCTCCCCTGCAATGAGTCGGGGCTTCTCCAACTGGTTCAGGTTGCTCAGAGCCCTGTCACCTTTGACTGTGAATGGTTCCAGAGATGGGGCAGCTACCACCACTCTGGGCAACCTGTTCCAGTGCTGCATCACCATCATCATAAAATATCTCTTCCTTACACCTACACTACATCTACCCTTAGTTCAGTTTAAAACCATTACCCTTGGTCCTATTATAACAGGCCCTGCTGAAAGGTCCATACCCATTTTTCTCATAAAGCTCCCTGTAAGTATTGAAAGGAAGTGAGAGAGAAATGATTAAAAATTAATGAAACTCAGAGAGGTTATGCATTAACCCTAATAAAAATAAAATAGCTTTGGTCTGGCCAGGAGAGGTAGATCCATATCTCAATCCTGTATCTTAATTTGTTGGGCTTGCTTATTCTGCTTGCATCTGATTTTTAAGGGAAAGGCATGACAGCTATTTCAACTGGTGGCACCAGGAACTCGTAACCTCTTGCACTGTGCTGTGATGACACTGGGATGAGGAAGTGAGCCTAAGACAATGTGCTGCACCTGTCAGAACAGGGGTCTGGGGCAGACAGCCTTCCCTGGACTCAGAATCAGTAATTGAGTCCTGCAGAATTGCAGCTTGGTCATGCTGAGGAGAGAAGGACTCTTCTGTTATCTGCAAAACTCTTCTATTAATTCTCATCCAGTCATGTAGAGACCCAGTCCGGACTTGAGGATGTATTTCCACATGTTAAAAGAGCATTTTTGAAATCCTAAAATACATGTCATTTTCTGTTCAAGATTTTATCATCTGTACCCTTATTTAAAAGGAATACAAGACTGGTAGGTTGGATATATACTTAACCAGGAAAAAACAGCACATTGATTGTGTGACTGAGTTCCCTTAGCTTTTAAATGTGAGTTAAGTGGCACCAGTTCCAGAGAAAGGACAAGAAAGACATTGAGGTGCTGGAGCATGTCTATAGAAGGACAACAAAGGTGATGAAGGATCTGGAGCACATCTCCTTTGAGGAGCAGCTGAGGGAGCTGGAGTTGTTTAGCCTGGAGAGAAGGAGACTCAGAAAAGAGCTTATCACTCTCTACAGCTGCCTGAAAGGACTGGGGAGGTGGCAGTTGGTCTCTACTCCCAAGTGATAAACGATAGGACAAGAGGAAAAAGCCTTGAGTTGTTACAGGGGAAATTTAGATTAGATATCAAGAAATATTTCTTCACTGAAATGGTTGCCAAGCATCGGAATGGTCTGCTTAGGGAAATGGTGAAGAAATCATCCCTGCAGGAAATCTAAAGATATGCAAACATGGCACATGGTTCAATGGTGGACTTCCCAGTGCTGGGTTAGTGATTGAACTCCATGACCTGAAGTCTTTTCCAAGCTAAACAATTCTGTGATTCTGTGACTCCAGGGACTGATTCTTCATTTCTAGGCTACAAGGTTAGACTGCTTACTTTGTGTGACCTGGGACATTTGTATTTTGGTTTGCTAGAGATCTACAACCAGATGTTTTTGTGCTCCCACAATCTGTTTTACAGAGCTGTAGATACTGATTTTGTGCTTGCCGAAATTACAGCAGTTTAAATAAAAGTGAGACCTTGAATTCTCAGACTAAAAACCGATCTGGGAGGGTGAGGATTTGTTTGGAAGTATACAACGATAAACAATATCGTTTTGATCTTTGCACTACCAAAAATGATTGGGTGGTCAAAATGTGCTGGTTTACATCTATCTTAGTGAAAGGATCAATGTTTGTACAAGAGACAGAGTCACCCTCTACCATCAGTGTGCTATATCAGAGCTAAGGATGCTGTACTTGGCCCTCTTGGACTGACATGTTGAATAGAAAATATCTCTATTAAGTATTAGAGCAAAACTTTATGAGGTTGTGTGCCAAACATTATTGGCTTGATCCATATTTTGTTCACTCCTGAACATTGATTGTTGACCCTGGCTGGAAGCCATGCACCCACCAAAGCTGCTCTGTAATGCCCCTCCTCAGCTGGACAGGGAGGAGAGGATATAAGTCTTATGGGCTGAGATAAGGATAGGGAGAAATAATTTATTTATTACTGTCATGGGCAAAACAGACTTGACTTGGGGAAATTAACTGAATTTATTACCACTCAAAATCAGAGCAAGGTAATGAGAAGTAAAACAAATCTTCAAACCACTTTCCCCTCGGGCTCTATCTCCTCCTCACAGCAGTGCAGAGAGATGAGGGATGAATGTTACAGTCACACTTTGTTCCTGCTCCTCAGGCAGAGGAGTCATTCTCTCGCTCCAACACGGGGTCCCTCACACAGGAGACAGTTCTCCATTAACTTATCCAATGTGAGTCCATCCCACAGGCAACAGCTCTCCAGGACTGGTGCCATGTGGGTCTCTCTTCCACGGGGTGCAGTTCTTCAAGGACAGGCTGCTCCAGTGTGGATTCTCCAGAGGGTCACAAGTCCTTCCAAGACTATGGATCTCAAGATCCTCCATTCTTTCATTACTGCAACTGTATCTGTGAAATAACTTTTTTCTTCTTCCTAAATATGTTACCCTAGAGGTTCTGCCATAGTCACTGATGGCCATGGCCTAGTCCTTGTCCAACAGCGGGTCCATCTTGGAGCTGGCTGGCATTGGCTCTATAGGACATGGGGAAAGCATCTGACAACTTTTCCTGTACAGTGCTGTTGCCATACATAGAATACTATTTTCTACCTAGGCTTATATCAGCTCAGATTAAGTAACTCCTTAGGCTTTGACAGTATAAAATAGACTCAAATAACTGGTATTCTATTCTGGTTTTGCAAATCTCATGGCTTTTTTTTTTTTTTTCTAATAGCCTCCATATTGATTTTAAAGGAAGGAAGGTAAATGAATATTACTAAGATTAATGTCTCTACCTCTGCAGTTAGCATTTTGTTTGAAAACTGAAAAAAGAAATAAGGACTTTTATCCTATTCATGGCCAGTACTTTCACACATGATTATAAATGCAGTATAAGTTTTTTTGGTTGGGTTGTTTTGTGATTTTATTTTTTTTTTGTACGGGGGCCTTGTCTAAGCTGATTTTTGGTGATATTTTGCTTACTTTATCTATTTATTTTGCTGTGATAGATGAAGATAATTAATTTACATGCAGTCTCAAAGTTTGTTTTCCCATATTGAGAAATTCATCATCGCAGAAGTAAGGCAGGTATTGTTTCTTCTGAGTGATGCAGGTGCATGTCTGTACATGGAGCTGAAAGCCTTTCTTCAACTAACAGTACCTATGGGATGCTACTGCCTCACATCTAAGCTACTTGCTTCTCAATGTTAAAAGATAATAAATGTCTGTGTGGCACCACAGGTTGTTGAGTTCACTCAAACTCAGATTTCTCTTACTTATTCAGGAAACTTGTAGCCAGAAGTAATTTCTGAAAGCCTTGAGACAGAGAGAAAGGGAGAGGATTGGTCTATGTGCCATGAAGAATTTCTGAATATCAATCATATCTTTTGTCTGACAAATGGTCCATTTCCCTTTTTATACTACACTCCAAACAGGGAATCACTGGTAAATCTTGGATTATCTGAGGAAAGATTTTAGAAACTTAAGAAGAAGGTGCCTAGGAGACTGCTTCACCAAGGTTTGTGTCTTCTCTGCACAGTGCATGACTATGTTATAGTGTATAGAATTCAGCTTTGTGGTAGAGCTCTTACTGAAGGGATAAGAACATTTGACTTGGTCCATAATATGTGCCTGAATCATATCAGACATCTTAATTGTCTTTAAGGGTCTCATATGATCTGACATGGATGTAGGAAAACATGGGTGGAGATTGCAGGAAGTTTGGTAAACCTTCAGGTCTTTGTCCCTGCTTTGAGCTTGGGAACTGGCTGGATGATGTTCAGAGTTCCCTCCAGCCTCAGATCTTCTGTGATCCCATGAGGATCTGCAGACTTTTCATAAGATGTAGCACTGGATGACTTTCTAAGAATAGGTCAGGAAAGTCCTTAGTTATCCCAAAGTGATGGTTTTTTGTTCCTATTTATTTGATACTATAGCATCTTCCTGCCATTTTGGATGATAGTGAAGTGGTTAAAAATTACACTTGAGACCTACCTTATTCTTTTCTCCTCCAACCTTTTGCCATCTGTTGAGCTTCAGGTTTTTTAACATCAGTAATTGGAAGAATATTAGATATTATGAAGTCTGCAGGAGTCTACCAGAATGGTGTTTGAAGTTGATTCCCTCTTTAGTTACATCTTAAGATTAATTTTTAAATTATGTTCTTGCATTGCTCTAGTTATAAATCAAATGTTGTGTACTTCTAAATCAGGCATCTTACATAAATCCTTTTTTTCCTTTGACCCTATTATTCTTATGATCCAGATTTTCAACCTAATCCTAAATTAGTTTAAGACCTTTATTTGGCACATCCATGATTGACACTAATTATCTTAAATGTTTAATTTTCTCACCAAGTTCTATATTACAGTTATTTGGATTGACACCTTTTCTTTTTTTCCTTTCTTTTTTTTCCTCTTTTTTCTGTAATGGTGTTATCTTTCTTTTAATCTTCTAATCCTTTTCAGTATTTGAGAATCACTGAAATAAAAATTAATGAACCACACAGTATGGCTTATTCAACTTCCTAAATTCTTGGATGCTGACGGTATTCTCCATAGAGCCAGTAACATCTACAGAGAACAATGAAAGACATACCTGATGTGATCATTTGAATAATTACTTGCAAACTTCTGGTGAGATCTGATTGTGTATCTGTTGTAAAGATACAATTCATGTGTCTTTAAATACAGATAGTGGCAGCAGTAAACATTAAAACACCTACCTTGCTGGGAGAGAGGCAAAGAAGGGCTTCCTAAACTTTAATGGAGATACAGAGTAAGTACAGAATACTTTTAAATGTCGAAGAGAATAGAAGATCCTTTAACTAAAGGCAAGTGTCCAAAAGAGACTTAACAAGAATTTTAAAACAATTATATAAGTCTCTGACTGAACAGATGAGTAAGATATTGTTCCTTACGAACACTAACCAAGGTTTTAACAATATTCTATTGCTTTTATAATTCCAGAAAAAAACAACTGAAAAGATCACTGAATGGAGTAGCAGGAGATCACAAGTTACCACTTAGCTTTTACAGGGTTGATGCAGAAATCTATCTTCTGTTGAGACTCTGTTGCGTATGGCACCGTATGCTGTGAATACTTTACAGCTTCTGTGAAGAGGACGTAGCAGGACACTGGTGCCGCTTGTCATACACACAAGGTCTTTTTGCTCCACACACTAAAATACTGGCTTGTAGACTGTTGTCAGTAGTTGAAATAGTGAACATGTCTTCTGGATTTTACTGCTCCTGCTGTGTGTTGGTACAAACACCTTTATTGATGACCTAGAAAGAAGGTATAGCTGAGTCTATGCTCCTGGGCCCAGAAGGACTCTTAACCGGTAAAACTCAGCACATTTTTTGCTTATAAACTGATGCTGAGAACAGTGTAACACTTTTTTGAAACTTCTTTTAGAACTTACGAAAACAACTGTTTTTCCCTAACTGTCAGTAGCATGAAAAGCCAAAGACTGCGCTGTTGCTGCCTACACAAGGGATGAAGACCTTCCTGAAATACAAATTATCAAAACCATGTTACTGTAGGACTGTTTTAAGCTGGACAATCACTTGGGGGAATGACTAGAAAATGCTATTTGCCAAAAACTTCTTTAATTCTAATGTGTGTTTTTGCAGCATCTCTTGGGGAGCAGCTGGCAAAAGCACTGCCACTTTGAGCAATGTGGAAAGGTCATAGCTGAGGAAGATGGGGGTACAGGTTCCATATTCCTCTCGCTGTGAAATTTATCGTTTCCTGTAAGCAAAGGCTGGTACTTAGGTGAGTGCTGTAGTGACAAGTTCTAGCTCATAGCTAGGTGGACAGAGAGGACATCCTCCATATTCTGCCATCATAATAATTATACAATTTCTATTTTGAGAAGTTTGATGGTCTTCTCAAGTATCTTGCAAAATGCCAAGAAAGTAGCTCTAATGGCCCATCATCCTGAACTTTTTTTAAATTTTCAACTCCTCTGTTGGGAAAGTTGTGGCAAATACATATTCTTCCCCTTAATCTGTAAGGAACACTTGTGCCCACATTCGTTTTCTCCTGCAATTTCCTTATTCTCTCTCCTGTGAGTGTAGTGTTTGCTCTGCTATCTCTATACTATCTAGAGAAATTATGCCAGACTAACAGCAGTCATCTGAGGGCCAAGTTTCTTTTGCCAGATGTACAAGATGCAGTTTTTAAATTGAGAATTTTTCTGCATTTTAGTCCTGAAATAAACCTAAATTCTGTAATCTTGCTAGAAGCAAACATCCAGTGTACTGTTTCTAATCAAGTGACTCAGAGCATGGAACTGTGATTTCAGCAGAGTAAAAGGTGTGGCAGCACTTGGTCCAGCCATGGGAATAGACTGGTGAGACTTCAGAGGGATGTCAGCTACAGAGACAACAGATCACAGACTACAACACTCCCCTTGCACTCACATACTTGAGCACTTGGTGTGCACTGTTAGTCTAGGAACTGCTGAGAAGTGAGAAGGGACTCATGTACACAGGCCAAGGGATTCTCACCTGTGAAGGAGAAACTTGCACTGAAGAATGAGGTCAAATGCTTAGGGGCTGAAAGTTCTGTCTGTTCTCTGTCTTTGGTTCTCTGTCTAAATCCATGGTCCTGTAAGATGCCAGAGCGAGTAAGTTCAACACAGGTGGAAGGTAAATTACAGCTTTTGAGCTTACACTGTTGGGTTTTAGTTTTTTTTTCCTTCCCAAGCTGCATTGGTGCATCTTACCTGGACACAATGTCATCAGTACATCAGTACTAACACTGGGGCAGCCTTAACATCTCTGTATTAGTGATGGCTATTCATATAACCTACCAATGACAAGAATGGGAAGCAGAAGGGAAGGCTGTGGATATTATATAAGGAGCTTATCAAATAGCAAAGCAGGAGGGAACATCTGGACAGGAGAATCAGCAATTGTAAAAATGGACTACTTCCTTAACCAGGAGGGAGAAAGATTTGAGTCATTGCTGAACACATTACCCCTCCTAACTACCTGGAGAAGAAAACATGACTTAAGAACTGAGAACTTCAAGAAGACAGACTGGGACATAATAAGAGGAAAAGCTGAATAATCAGAGCAGTGAAATTTGCATGCTTTATGGCTTATGATTATTAACTTCTAAGAAAAAATCTCCTGAGGAATAATAACTAAGTTACAGAACAAGATTTTTTAAAATAAATTCAGGTGGGATAATGGCAAACAAAAAGAATATTTTAGGTTACAGTAATTAAATCAGCCATCCCAGATTTAAAAACAAAAAGAATGGAGTGCAAAGGAAGTGAAAAAAAGCAGTTACATAAAATTCAGAATTAGAGTATTAAATGTTCAATAAGTAATCCAGAAGAGGCCTCTTGTGTTTTAAGATTATATGCTTTATATTGGTTATTGAATGAATTAAGGGAGCATCCAAAAATCAACATGTCAGTGAACATGGAGGTGAGCTGAGGGGGAATACTTACTGCTATAATAATATGTAGAATTAAAGATAAAAACTATGTTTTCAGTTGAAAGACTTTGTAATCAGTCCAATCATGGGTACTTGAACAGTAGATATGTTATCTGCTGTTTTAGTACTCTGAACTGTTTTTAGCTCATGCTATGCTTGGAGGAATTCCTGACTTTTTTCTTGTATGCTTTTAAGTATAATTTCCTTTTTATAACAACTGAAATGGAAACCAATTATCTAGCAATTGCAAAACTAAAGATAGGCATCTTAACATCTGTGTATCTTAAGCTTTGCAAACATACAAGACTTGAAATGTAATCCTTTTTGTCATGATGCAAGACCTTTTTTTATAGTTAGATAGCAAAACTCACCACAGTTGTAATTGGCATGTTGTTCCAGTTCATAATCAAATACCTTAGCTCCTTCAAATACCCTACATAAATGTTATTTGGCAGTGGTAGAGTTAGGTTTCCCTGACAAACCACCTGATGGTGTACTTAGATAATCACAAACCTGCTTTGACTGTAGCGATCCAGTTTGCAGCAGTTGTGAGCGGTGTGTGGGCACAAGTCAGGTGTTAACAGACGTGCCAGAGCAGCCTCTGTCAGCTCTGTAGCACTTTAAGTTCAATGAATACTAGAACTGAGCAGCACCTTTTTACATCCCTAATATATGAGGTGCTGGGGGAGCAGAAAGCAAATGACACATTAGCTCTGCAAGGCTCCAGCCTGTTCCTTGGCCAGTATTGAAGACAGACTTCTGTGTCAGATGGGACCATTCAGTCTGACCACTAAACACTTGGGTTCTTCATTTCTGCCAGCCAGTAGAAGATAAGGATCAAGCCCTTGGACTGTTGCTTTCCTGCATGACAAGAATGGTACCTCTACTGCAGTGATATCCAACTAGCTGAGAAAGTGAATTCAGTGAGTCATTACTTACTAAGATTCTACAGGCCTTGGGATTAGCAGGAAACAAGCGTCTGTTCTGTGCTCAAAGCTTAGAAGGACTATACCACATAGACTGCTGAAGAAGTACTAAGTTGTCTGCTGGTGGAACATTAGAAATCAGAAAGACTGACTTTAATCTTGTCACTAATTCTTCTCCTGCTCACACAAGACATAGGCTTATTAAGAAAGACAGAATGTACAGCATTTGATAACACTATTTACAGATAGCAGCTCATGTCCACGAGTCAAGATTTTTCTCATAAAACATATCCACAGTTTTGCCTAACCTAATTTATTAGTGAAGCGTATCAGTTTAGTAAAGGCATAGGGCAATACAGACATCTCAA
Organism: Notiomystis cincta; assembly: GCA_013398075.1. Taxonomy (NCBI): domain Eukaryota; kingdom Metazoa; phylum Chordata; class Aves; order Passeriformes; family Notiomystidae; genus Notiomystis; species Notiomystis cincta. The sequence goes on along the minus strand of VZRX01019232.1, from coordinate 18,923 downwards.
TTCCAGTTTAGTAAAAATGAAATGTCTTGGAGAAGTCATCTTTCCATCTACCTTGTCTGTGATGATTTTAAATATACAAAAGAGTTCATAATGATCTCTACCCTTTATCACTTAAAAATCAATCTTTCCAAATGTTCAATACAAGCATGGTTTTGCTCTATTACCTTATTGCTTAGAAGATCTGTGGAACTTAACTGCAAAAGTACAGGCAATATAAATCAGTATGTAAATTATATATTACATGTTTATTATGGGTGCAAATTTTTTAAATTTACATTTTATGAAAACTCAGAGTATATACAATTTTTGAAAGATAAACTTGTATGCTCTAATTTACAGTCTAACTTAGTAACAATTCATAAAAATTCAGATCCTTTAGAGTTGTGTTTACAAATTAATTTTCTTAGGAGGCAGCTACAAGGGATATTGCTGTATACACAAGCAAGAACCAGCTTGCTACATACATTTTTTTTTATTTAATATCAGATAGCTACACGTACTTTTTACATTGTTTTTGAGTTTCTTTACAAAATGTCTATATAAACTTGTATGGCTTCAAAATTGTAACCTGCACCCAATGCAAATGTATGAAAAACACCTGAATGAAGTCTAGTTTAAAAGTGCTGAAACATTAACTACTTCATTTAACTTAAAAATTAGTGTAATACTTGATTAAAATAGCAATAATAGGTTAGCGTTTTCTTTAATAAAATATTGTTGTGTTAATCATTTTGATTGTAAAGCAGGTTACAATTAAAATTCCAATAAAAAGACTACCATTTTATGAACTGTAAATTTATCATCAATAAGAATAGCGAATTAGGAGCCAAATAACTCTTCCAATCAAATCTACAGTACACTATGTTCTTAGTACTAACAATGAAACAACTGGCAAAAGTGTCTAGTGTACATGACAATTTATGCAGCTTCTACAAAGGTATAATTTCTTGTAAAGCTTCAGCAGTCCAATTCATTACTGGCTTTGCATGAATTAACTCAAGCACGTTTAACTGTTTTAATAGAGAATTTGAAATAGAAACTGGTATGCTAAATGTTCATTTGAAATTGCCATATGCAGGTTATTGAATTATTTTGCCCCAATGCTTATGATTTCAACATCACAAAAAACCCAACATGGTAATACAAATACATATAAGATTTTCTAAATTAGTGACTTGCTTTAAAAAATTGTTATTGATGTGTCACATCCCTGTCCTTAGGCTGTAGCAAGCAGATTAGATGACAATACAAATATTAAAATCGGTAGTTACAAAAAAAACAAACAAACACATGGCAGGATCTATCATCCTGCAGCCATAAAATATCCTTTTTAAATGCCTCCTGAAGTACTATATATGTACATTCACATCATACATCCCCAAAAGCACTCAAAGTCTGAAGACTTATAGTCAAAGCAAAGAGTAACACTGTTTGCTTTTAGAAGTTTGTTTTTCCTATTTCACTGATTTTTCAGATTCTTCTCTTTGGTGACATTATAATTACTTTATGAAAAAGTTTCCAAGTCCTGCATGATGCATCTCCCTTTCCTAAAGCCACATTTAATTGCAATTATTCCATGAGGAAGTAATTCAGTATTTTAAATTTCTTTTAAAACAAGCTAGTTTTTGCAAACCTGCTTTCTAAATAAATTGCAGTGAAAAGAAATTTTTATAAAGTTTTGTGTATAATACAAACACCATGCTTTCTTGATGAAGAGCCAAACTTTGAAAAAGGAAATGAGGCACATGAGTATCAAATTGGATAGGCACAGGTGTTTTTTGAAAGGCACAAATGTTATGTAATTANTTGTAAAGTAATAAAAAGTTTTCAAAATGACTCTTAAAAGTGCATTTACTTTCTGCAGTTTAGCCTCAAAGTAGGTCAATATTTTGGAAAATTAATGCTTGTTAAAATAGTGTTTGAAAAGTAGAGAGGGCAGAGTGTGTTTCTTGCACTTCTGATCTGATGACTTTCACAGGTACATCAACAGTCTGCCATATACCGTCCTGAAAAACAAAGGTAAATTTTTTGCAGTCAGTGGGTAACCAGATTTTGTCAATATTTTCCTTGGAGCACTTTGAGTAACTATGGAAAAACAAACCAACTTGTCAGAAATGTTTCAATAAAGAGTAACTATTTATACATCACTCATTTAACAGTTTCAGATTTTAGAATTTAACTCTAGAGAAAATACAATTTTAATGTGAATATATAAGCATGTCAATGTCTTACCAGTGGCAAATCTCTTCTTAAGAAGGGAAAGCCGATAGCCAGTGCCTACGAGTTCCACATCTACTCCTGAAAGGGTGCTTCCTTCACTGATAAATTGCACTGCAAGTGTTGCTGGTTTACTGGGTCCTCCTGAAAGCTCAAATTTTGCCCTGAGGGATCCAGAACCTATAAAAATAACAAAACTGATAAGCTGATTGTTTTGCAAGAACAAAATGATCACCTCAAATTTTTAGCAGTAAGAAGTGCAACTATCATGGTGACCTTTGAGATCTATTCCCAGTAGCAGTCCTACATACACTTTCAGAAGACTTAAGAGTACAAGTCTGTTTTTTTCCAATAGTCTGTTTAAGACAATGATTAGTGAACGATTTAAAGAGAAACAATAGAAATTTCTGCAAGATTACGCAAAATGTGGGTATCAGACAGCCTGGCAATCACTTACTATACTACCTATATATTACTTCCTATAATCATTTATGCTTGCTGGTCTCTCAGTACTTAACACCATCTATCTTGTGGTAGATGGTATCTGATGGACAGATAGGTAGATACTATCCTGCTTTTCACTAGCACATTTGAAATTACATCAGAATATTTAAAGAGTTGTCATGATCTATCTGGATGAAAATACATGAACAAAAACATTGGAAGAAATGCAGTTCTACAATAATGTACCCAGAGGAAAGCAATTACTATGTTTCTATTAAAGACAAGGTCTGATTAAATACTTCTCATAAATTTCAGTTGATTTTTTCAGAGACAGTGGTGAAGTGGCATCCCTTTGATACTGTTATAAAGCAATAATAATTCAAAAGTACATTAAGCACATTTTTGTAGGCAATGAAAGTAATTTTAGAAGTCCCCACATTGCTACTACTTTCTAGTTCTAAAACAGATCTTTTCTTGTTTTTGTGAAGTGTGCTGGGAAAATGAGATTTAAATAATTATTAATGGAATAATTTTACTTTAAAACTGCTTGCTATTCCTATCAATAAGAACTGCTAAACGACAAGGAAAGTTAGTAATTGAAATGCTACTGACGTAAAAGCAGGAACTAAAAGAAATTGTTTCACACAGTGGCTTGTTATTGATAAATCTATTTTAAGATCAATTTAATTTCTTCAGTAGGTCTGCCTTGTATCTGTAAACTGGAAATTCTTTCTGCTCTAAGTATGGAAATTCATATATTCGAATACTTTGAAAGTTTGTTCTGTGTTTCATCTCTCTCTAACTGACAGATTACATAATGAGTTGGACCATAAAAAACTCCCCAAAATTTTATCATGAGGTCCACCAGAAAGAGATCTGAAGACACTTGTCCCTGACATTGACAATGTGTGTGCAACTTCTCTCTTTGCTTCTGTAAGTGCAAGACCAGCACAGTAGTACTTCCTTCTGAACTTAGAGTATTATACGTGTTTATACTCAAAGAAAAGGGGAGGAAAAGATGGTGGGAAGAGAAGGAATACAGTGGAAGCAGTGGGATATGTGCAAGTCTGTTGTCAACACACAAGATGCAAACTGGATCACTAGCAGCCAATTCTGTGCTGCTCTGCAGGTGCACAGTTCCTCTTCATCTGGCTGCATTTGTGTTTCAGTATGGTTTTTCCTTTTAAAGGAAGCATCAGAGTTTGGAAAAGGGGAAAAAAGAAAGAGGGCTAATCCAATGTAGTGGAAGATAGAAAGCAAAGAACTGTGAAGTTAATAAAGAACGAAGTACACCAGACTAATCACCTCTGTCCAATAAAATTCTCCCTGATTTTGTTTGAATGATAACCACAACTTTGCAGCCTTTGCAAGAATAGAAGTTGTCTTCTCTTTTCATGCTTGTGGTTTCTACATTAAACCAGTCATATTTACAGGGAAATCTGTGATTTCACAATCTCCTTCACTAAATTGTTAACAGGACTAAAGGCTTTTCCTTTATATTAGCAGTTCATTTCTCCAGAGGCTTTGAGGATGAGATGTTTCCCTTTGGCTCCTGTACTACAGAAAAATAATGCACCTGCAGAGACTGCAAGGGTTGTGACATCAACTACAGCTCAGAGAAAGGCACTGGGCAGAGGACAACCAAGACTTAAAATGTTGGTCAAGAATAATCTAAGCTCAGGACTTCTGGATTTATTTGGGTTGTTTTTACCCCCAGTTCTTCCACTTACCTCCTTCTAATGCATTTGTGGAAAGACACAGATATTAAAGCTATTTTCATTTGAGTAACTGCTCACTTCCACATAGTATGAATGCAATCATTTCCTATCCCATTTAAACTCTATTTTAGTACTACTAACTGCTTTCCATTCATTATTTTCCCTTGTATAGCTAATAATTAAATTTATATTTCGACATCTCACTCATAACCTTTCAGGAGGCAATTAATTGAGAAGAAGGTGAACTAGTAAATAGGATACAGCATGAGAAAATGTGTAAAAAGGAATTAGAGGGCATAGAGGCTAAAATGATCATTTGTTTAATGTTAAAAATTTTCTGTACAAGAAAGCAAAACAAAAGATGTCAACTTGCCTCCATTCTCAGACTTCTCTGAAATGCTAGATATTTTCCAATATGCTTTCATCTGGTCTGCATTCCTGTAAGAGAATGGTAGGTTAGCTATGAGCATCGATTTTAGAACTTTTATTTCCCTTGATTTACACTGGTACATTACAAACATATCTAAATAGAAGTCCGTAGAAATATTTGCACATTTTAAGGCAAGTCTGTGGAAAACTACAGGAGAAAAAGAGGAAAAGAGAATATGTATCTGCATCACTCCAGAGCAGTAAGCTCAGAAGAACACACTTCAGGTACACATTTTATACAATAAGTTTTTACACATTTAACGCTCTCCTAGGTCCCCATCTATGGCTCCAAAATTCAAAACCCTCTGCAATCTTAAAGGGTAAGTTATTCTGGAAAAGGTCTGGAAGCTGTGCCTTGATGCTTCGTGATGACGGTAGAATGGGGAGCAATGTTGATTGTTCTCCCCTAAGTGAGAGTCCTGAGAGCATGAATTTTATTCCATTTCCATTCAAGTAAAACTAATTGGTGTAAGTCACACACTGTTCAAGCAAACTTCACACAGTAAAGGGGCAGAAAAGGGTACCAAAGTGTCTAAGCTGACAGGGCATTTTAACTCCTGCAGGACTAAAAGTTGCATCAAAGGAAAGTCAACAACTTCAAGCTCTGAGCAGCATCAGGTGCTGATAGGTTTGAAATTGCTCTTGGCATTCATCTCGCAGGATTGAAATGCTTACATAAGTAGCACATATGGTAGCAGTTACTCACAGGAAGTCAAGCTATAAAGCATTGCTTTTCCTAAAAAATGACCAAAACCCCACCACTCAATCCACTAGACAGAACAGGTAGTACATCACAAATACCCTATCTGCCTCAGACATAACTGAACTTTTTCTTTTTTTTTTGTCAGCTTGCCAGGCTCAAGATTCTGTACTTTGGAAGTTGCCTGGGTGAATTCACTAATGTAACTAGTTCCTAAGCCTTCCCAGCTAACACTAGGTGTTCTGGTGGGTGTTCCTGCTTTCACCCCGGCTTCACTACAAAGGGTTTGTGGAAGAAGCCTGGGCAAGGAGACTGGCTTCTGGCTTCACCATAGTGTAGTTGTGTTGTTTGGATAGGATGCTGAACATTAGAATAAACTTAAGATTTGGTTAAAAGTATTGTTTCCTTGAAATACCAAGTCAAGAAGGATTCAGTCCTGTAAGGATTTTTTTTTTCCCACTCAAAATTATACTCTCTTGCTACATTGCCCAATAAGCACCTGTAATTGTATTTCCTCCAAAAACCCTAAAATCTATCCCATAAATGAATCATGCTTATTTTTCTTTTAAACCTTACTTTGTAAGACAAACTGACCTGTAAGAAACAAGGTTAACAAAGCCTAACTTCCTTCAACTTTGCCCTCTTCATGTTAAAAAGTCCATTTTGGGAATAAACAGTCCAGGATTTATGTTACAGTTAGGCAAGCATGTACATGCTGCACAGGCACAGTAATTGAATTTTGCTCACCTTTTCCTCCAGGACTGTACTACTCTTGTCTAGTCCTACTACCCTTTGCTTGTTTCCACAAACTTGTAGTAACATAATTTCCTGCTATCTATGTCACATTTGGGAGTGTTATAGTAATTGCAGGCTCAGAAGGTGGTGGCAGGTAGCTGCTAGTCTAATAATCTGCACGATACTTGAACTGAGAGACAGTGCTACCTTGGCTTTTGGAGAGCTCCTCAGTTACAGAGGTTTCTTTTAAAACTATTTCCATTAGAAGTTAATTTTTAAGCTGGAACAATCAGGAAATCTTTTTAAAAATGGCATTCCTGCTACTTTTTCTGTATAATCCCCTTATAAGAGTAAATTTTTACGCAAAGAGAAAAAATGTTTTTTAACCATTTCAAATTACTGTATTAAAATTGTCTAATCTATTGGACAAAAGAAAGCAAACACTGGCAAATTCATAAAGGCTTGTATTATTACACAGTTGGGATGGATACTCATTGTCTCAGTTTATTTGACTTGGCTACACATGATCTGTTTTAGACCACAAAATACCTAGACATCTGATACTACATGTTTTGCTATTTATTCCTGTGAAATTTTTCAGGCTATGACATTAGAGAATACACTGAAATGAATCTGAAAAAATACTAAAGTATTAATATTACCATTTTGCAGGTGGAAGTGACTGCATGTTTATTACTCCTCCATCTACTGGTACCACAACCTGGACATTAGACAGCATACTAGGCACATTCATAGACTCTGGATTGTATTTATAATCCACTCTCACATCAGTAGTGCTAGCATCACATTTCCAGTAAGTTGCAAGATTCAAGGGAGTGGACTGTATGCCATTTGAAGATACCTGTAAAAGAATAAAGCATTGGAAACAATTAAAATATCCACCTTTTGGGCAGAATTAGAGTATGATGGTAATGAATATAAGTCTTAGTGCTGACAAAATATAAAGAGAACAATTGACCTCTTGAGTCCTTAATCACAGAATTTTGAAGACTGCTGCCTAAAGGAATTCCTGTTATTTTAATTTTAAATTAAAATTCCTAAAGAAAAAGTTTAAACTCCCTCTGGCCTATGAGGCTCCTTCCTGCTCTTTTATAACTTTCTGTAAGCTTTGTTTTTGTTCTGTTCTGCCTTATGCAAGACACATGCTTGCAGCAAAATGATTTCATCCTTAGCAGTTGTGTGCTGTGCTAATTCAGCTGCCTCAATAGCCAGCAGCAGAGAACAACACTTGTCATTATGGGACAGGCAGCCAGCAGAACAGTTCTTACCTCTTCAAAGCATCGTTTTCCTGCTGCTGGAGAGTTGACTGCTGCTTCTGTAGCTGAGCTCATTCTACTGTGCTGATGCATCTCAACCACCTTCTCAATCTACTTGAGGCACCTCCTGTGTCCTGGTGCACACTCTTGCCTTTCTTTGTCAGCCCAAAACCCTTTTTATCTGTCTGGGCTTCCATGTGCCAATGTCTCATTTTTACAAGAATACACAGTACTCATTTCAGCAAACCAAATGTTTTTTTTCCCTTCTATCTTTCTGAAGAATTCTGTGTGCTTAACATGCTTTTTGCAGGTTCAGTATACCAAGATTTTAAACCATACTAGGCAGATGTGGAAATTACAGGTATGAACAGCTGGAGTGGCAGGTAATTTTCAGGGGGTTTTTGTGTGTAAGCAGTTGTCTCAGATATTCAGATATTTCAAGGCAGGCCTAGAGATTCCCTGTTTTTCCGTTGAGGTGAGTCTGTCTTGAATATTCATGAAGATTTCTTATTAATAGCCAGAACATCACCTCACTGATTCACAGAATGGCTAAAGTCAACAGAGACCTTGTGGAAGCTGTCTGGTCCAACCCTCCAGCTCACACAGGGCCACCTCTAGAAGGCTGCCTAGCTCCAGACAACTTCTGAACATTTCCAAGAACCATACCATACCATACTCTTCTAGGCAACCTGTGCCCAGTGCTCAGCCACTGTCCCAGGTAAAAGAGTGGTTCTGGCTGTTCAGAGGGAATCTCCTGTGATTCAACATGTGTCCATGGCCTCTGATTCTGACACTGGGCACCAGAGAAAACAGCTTGGCTCTGTCCTCTCTGTGTCCTCTTTGAGGTATTCCCTACATTTTCCCTTTTCCAGGCTTAGGACTACCAACTCTCTCAGGCTTTCTTCATGGGACAGATACTCCAGTCCCACCATCATCTTCATGGACCTTTGCTTAACTCTATCCAGTCTCACTTGTAATGAACACATCACCTCAGAACTGAACCTATCACCCCAGGTGTGGTGCCACCAGTGTTGAGGGGAAGGATTCCCTCCCTTCACTTACTAGCAATACTTTAGACCATCCAGGAGACCATCTGTTGCCTTTGCAGCATGAGCAGTGAGTTGTTTGGCTCATGTTCAACATGGTAATACAGAGAACCCTCAGGTCCTTTTCTGCCAAGATCACTTCTAGCTGGTGACTCCCCAAGTGTGCTTCTTTTTAAACTTCATGAAGTTCCTCCCAGCCCATTTCTGCAGCCTGTTGAGCTCCCTTAGAAGGGCAAAATGTCCCCTGGTTTATCCAGAGGGCCATCCCCATTTGGTATCATCAGCAAATCTGCCAATATGTCCCCTGGGGGTCAGTTTGCCTCAGTGTCTGCTCATCCAGCTTGTTCTTCGCCAGCTTCTCTACACGGATGCTGTGGCAGATGCTGTTGAAAGGCCTCTACAAGTCTGAGCAGACAGTATCTACAGCACTGCCCTCATCCACAGGGGCAGTCAAGCCACCACAGAAGTTTGTCAGCTTGGTCAAGCATGACTTACCTCAGTAAATCCATTCTGACTGCTCCTGTTCCATTACATTACATGAGAAATCAGAACATCATATATTCTCAGATAGAATCACAGAATGGTTTGGGTTTGGAGGGACCTTAAAGATCATATAGGTCCAATCCACACTCATCATGGGCACGGACAACTTTCACTAGATGAGGTTGCTCATAGCCCTATCCAGTCTGGCCTTGAACACCACCAGGGATAGATGGGACATCTACAACTTCCCTGGGCAAATTGTACCAGTGACTCACCACCCTCTGAATAAAGAATTTTTTCTTAATATCTAATCTAAACCTACTCTTTCAACTGCAAGCCATAACCAGGCATTAAAATTCATCAGTGACAGCATCCAAAACTTAGGCAATTGCAAAATCAAAGACAGCATGAGTACAAACTACATGAAGTCCCCACAAAATCTCTTAAAGGAGAATTTGACTTTGCTGACAAATATGAAAAAAAGCAGTGTTTGAAGCTTGCTTGCAGGACTGGGCTGATGCATTAGCAAGCTGAAACAAGCCCTGTATCCTAGGGAATGACATGAAGCATAGTAGGAATGTGGTAAGCCTGGGCATATCTAGGTAGAGACATACCCAGAACTGGTCTAGATGAGGGATAACAGTTCATCTCCACGCTGGCATACAAAAAATAATTCTTTTAATTTCTTGGTAGATATCATATCTGCTGGAATTCCTTAATAATTACAAAAGGATAAAAGTGATTACCTGATACTTTAAAACATCCACATTGTAGTAGGATGCAGATGGATTCTGCTCTGATAATTTCTTGAGGTAGACAGTTATAGCTTGCATGTTCATCCAAAAATCCTTAGTACTGGAGTCGCTTTGTGACTGATCACTACAAAGAAAGATCACTAATTAGGGGTGAAATATTACACCACTCATACAAGAACACTAGACATTTTAACCTTTTCTTGGACAATATGCTTTTTCACTATAATTCATTTTGTCAGATACAGCTCTGCTAACATTTCAGTTATAAACTGTCATGTCAAACAGCGATTAAACAATGTGGTATGAATCCTTCATTACATTAAGCATGAACTAACAAAATGAAATTAAATACAAAAGAATATGTGCATATGGTTTGATTTATTATTTCAGTAATTTAAAAAATACAGCATTAAAAAATATTTAACTTAATGTTCAAATAATTTCTCCAATAAATGAAATAGAAACTGCTCAGCTGAAATTTTCTGCTAAAAGATTCCAGCTTTTCTATTTTTAAAAAAAACAGTATCTCCAAGTGCAATTTCAACAATTACCCTACTCAACTGGCAAGCTTTTTTTCTTACAAATTCTTCCACGCATGCTGCTACACATCTGAGAGATAGTTATGTAAAGAATCTGATTAGTATCATGATTCAGCTTTAAAATACACTAGTAGATGGCAAATGAGAATACATGAATCTCCTACTACTTGTTTTCCATTTTAGCCTACTGTTTCATCATTTAGTTTTACCATTATTACTACTGTGTAAAGAAATTATTTATAAAATGCATATAAAAACCACA
>VZRX01019231.1:12357-49654 GCA_013398075.1 Notiomystis cincta | reverse complement strand
GGTGCCCGCGGGGCCCGGCGGTGCCACTCACCCCGTCCCCGTTGTCCTGCTCGAGGTCCCGCGGTGCCCCCGAGGTTCGGCCGGGGCCCGCCGGGGCCGCTGCGGCTGCTCCTCGCTGGCCGTCCCTGACACATTCCTCCTGTCCTGGGGAGCTCGACAGACCTGTTACATGGATTACGTCCGTTCGCTTTTCCTTCGCACTGTTTCCTGCTCTGTTTTGTTCATTTCCGTCGTTTCTCCTGCATACTGAAGCAATTTCTGTTGGATTGAGGACAGTTGGTTTCCGTTTGTGAGCTAATCAGCCTTCCTGGGTACACTTAAACAGATGTAGCACTGCAGCTGAGAGTAGCTGCGGTGGAGTTCAGAAGCTGACGGGTCGATTCTGTAAGATGGTTGGGGAGGAATATGTTGCTTTTAGGCAGCTGTGCTGTAGTCATTGGTCTTTAAATGACTTTAGTAGGATCCACAGGCCATTCTGACATGTGTGTCTTGTGCTGGTGACACTGCATGGGAGGGGATGGAGCTGCAGAATGTTTGCTGTGCAGGTGTTTTTGGCCTGCAGCTGTTTGAGAAGTTGAGCTGACTTCCAGGGCTCGCCGTGCTCGGAGAGGAGAGCGCTGGCTGCACGGAGACACAGGCACACGTGGCTTTGCCTGTTCTTCCCAAGCCCCTGTGGTGTGCTGGAAAGACATTGGCTTTACACAACAACACGGGTAGGGGCAGGTTTTTCCAAGGTTCTCCCAGCCTTTCCTCTGCCATGCAGGTCTGAGCTCAGGTGGAGTTCTTGGTGTTCTGGATGAGCAGGAGGGCACAGAGGCAGGTGTGATGCACTGAAGTAGCAACCTACACCACTTGTCACATTTGAAGGAACCGTTTGAGCCTTTCATGGAGACCTTTCTGGGTACTGCTGCTCTGCTGGTGACAGTGGTTCTGGTAGCTGAGCAGCAAATGTTGTTTTTTCTTCCCCTGAAATAGCTATTCATGTAAAAAGTGCAAGATCTTCACTTTGGTTAATTTTAAACATTGTCATTGACCTGCACAGTGGGGTAAAGGTGCGTGGAGGGCTGATGGGTTCTGTTTTGTGTCGCCTCAAGGAACTTAACCACAGTGTCAACTTGCCTTAGCAACTGAAGTTGTACTGCTCCTTGGAAAAGGGAAGTCCGTGGTTTGTGGTTGTCCTTGTCTAAGTGCACCTTTTTCTTTATGTAACCTGACTGCAAGCAAACTGTTGGTAGCAGGAAGAAACAGTCTGAGATCTGCTCAGCTCTCAGTGACACATTTCATGTGCCATCCTGTGCTGAACTAAGATTCTTGACTCTTTAATATGCCTGCACTGCCCTTGGGATTTTGGATAGCATTTATCTGTGTGCCAAATGTTCTTTGTGCACAAGCTTTCATTCTGTTTTCCTAGCTTGCTTGCATCTAAGTAACCAGATCTCTCTGGAGCTTTTTGGCAGTTCTAGCAGAAACTATTATAGGTCTATTATAACTATTATAAGTATTTTCTGAAAGGGCAATAGGCCAGTAGCATCACTCCCCCTTCCTAAGTCTGACAGTAGTCTGGTGTTGGCTGTACAGTCTCTATGGGAATATTCATTCAAGAGTGTAATTCCTTCCTGGTAGTCTAGTTGTTCTCTATTGAATAAAGTTTGCCTTGCCTTTCTTTCAGTTCTGGGAAATCCAGTTAATTATACAAATGAGAGCAAACGTTATGTGCTGAGTCAGTGGTGAGGGGGAAGCAGGAGTGTGGCTTCCTGGCCTAGCATGGTTCTCTGTGGGAATTGTTGTACTAGACCAGTGTTGCCTTCCTGAAATCTCTGCTCTTACAGAGCTGTTTTATGTGAAAAGTATTTTTTTTTCCTTCTGCAGAATGTGAAGGAGCAGATGTTACATCTGGAGAAAAAAAAATATACAAGATGTCAGAGTTTGATTTGGGAGCTCCCACTCTGGGATTATAGACTGCCTGTAGCTTTCCATGTGGGAAGGCTTTCCTGTCAGTTACTTAATTTAAGGTTGTTCTTTATGAAGGATGTAGCAATCTTTGTTTTCTCTGGTGTAAACTGGTTGCTCTTTGTCACCTTATTGCTGCATGCAGGTGAAGAAGTGTGGAGATGTCTGGGATGTGGGGACAGCATTGCTGCTGGGCAGCGCCTCCACAAGACTGTCAATGAAGCTTGGCACATTTCTTGTTTCAGGTAAGTGAAGCTTGTGTTGTTGCACTGGTTGGGACTGGTGGTGAAGCAGGAATTCCTGCAGTGGTGTCTGTGCCTGACCTGTTCCAAGCCCCCAGGGACGACCTCCAGTCCCAGCAGCTGACACTGCCTGGCAGAGTGGCTGTGCTGACGCAAACGGGATGCAGATAAAGTGCAAATAAAAGCTCTGATTTACTGGTGGTGGCAGAAGCCATGGGCTGCATGTTTGTCCTCTGCAGCATTCCAAAGTAGTGCCCAGGCAATTTGCACAGCCTGTTGCTTTTTCCATATGTGGTAGGTGCAAGGGTGTTATCAGGGTGCTGATAGAGAGGAGGGAAGGGAGAGAGATCTTGCCTTTTGCTTTCTCTCCTTTTCAGACTCTTGAGACAGACAAACTTAGGAAATCTGTTGGATAATGTTGCTGTCAGCAAGGACAAAAAGGGATGTCTGCCATGCTTTTTCCTGGTGGTAGAAGTAATGTCTCTTTTTGGTGTTCCATGAATATTCAGTCCAGTTTTCATGCTCCAGAATCACATTTCTGGAGGGTTCTGTATTTTTGAGAGGGGTTGAGTACCTGCTGCTTCTACTGGCTTCTGTGTTGGCTTGAATATGGGGAGGCTAACGTTTTGGATATTGTCAAAGAAAATGGGGGAAAAGGAAGCCAAAGTGTGGCTTTGGAGGAATGTTTTCTGTGCCAAAATAAGCATCTATTGTCCTTGTTTAAAGAACAAAAACAACCCAACAAAATACCCCAACTTTGTTGAAGTGAGGATTGTGGTTATTGGTATATTTAAAAAAAAGAAAGCATCTCATGCTGCCAAAGCAGTGCAGGCTCAGTTGACTTGGAAAATGCTGTTCCAGTGACACATTAATAATCACAATTACAGTTTGATATCATGACAAAACCCAGTATTTTGGATTTCTGTTGGGTTTAGTGCTCATGTTTAGCTATATTGAAGCCACTTTTCTTAATCCTGGTTTTCTCTTGTCCCTGAAGGACCAGTATCCTGTTGTTGAGCTTCCCTAGCTTGTGCCAGTAGCCAAACCCAAAGCTGTGTGTGCTGGGAAGTCTGTCCCTCTTGCCATTGAATGTATTTCTCTTGTGGGTCTTGATTTGGAAATGTCTTGGTGCTCCTTGCTATTGAGGCTGTTGAGGTGAACAACAGATGAGCTGGAGGCAAATCCTGCCTTTGGGACACTTTACAGAGGTTTTGTTTTCATGGGACACTTTACAGAGGTTTTGTTTTCATGGCTTATATTGTATAATGGCAGTTTGGTTTGTTTTACACAAGTGATGACACCAGCCTTTCTCTGTAACTCTTTGCATTTGCTGGTGCACTCCTTGTGCTCTGTGATTTGGTGAGCTCGAGCACCCTCCGAGGCTGCTGTGCTCAGTGAACAGTTGGAACCTGCAGGAAAGGAAGCTGCCCTCCCCTTTTTCCGAGTTCCAGGGTAGGACTGTACATGAAAACAAGTTTCCAGTTCGCACTGTGCTCCTCCTTTTCTTCTGCTGTCCCTAAACCATGCTGAGCAGCAGTCTTGTGCCTGATATCCCAAAGCCAAACTTTAAAAAGCCTCTAAGGGTAGGAGGCTTTGGCAGCTGGTAGCTGTGAGTTCCGGCAGCTCTTGTGGAGTGTTTTTTACAGTCTTCCTGTGGATTAGCTGACTCCCTGGCCTGGCACATAATTTCTCTAATGCTGATTGGCACTGCTCCAGGCTCGTTAGCTCTGTTTATTCTTGGTCAGGCTTGGCGCTGGCAGGAGCTGACGTACATGAGCGTCTCTGAGGATTTAAGTTTTTGTCACTTCCCTCCTTCCTCAAACTGCATGCACAGCTTTTGTCTCTGAAACCTGCATTCTCTCTGCTGTGGCTTGAGGCAAGAGCAAATCCCTGCTCGTGTATCTTGGATATTTTAAACTGTTCTTTGGCCAGCTGGTTCCTTAGGCTTGAATCTCATGGGTTGAATCTGGCTGAGGAAGTTTCTTAGATGTTTCTGTCACAGTGTCTGTTGTGAATTAACTCTGAATGTACTTTTGTGCCTCTGAGTTCTGTTGAGACAGCATACGCTTTCAAAGGTCACTGCTTTTCACAATTAGACTGGATTTGGAAATGGCATTGCACAGAATTCAAACATTACACCAAGAAAGGGAAAGACAGAAGTGAAAATGTGCCTTTTTCCTAGGTCTGGATCACTTTTACCTCAGGGAATTATTGGAAGAGCTTTTTTTGACCAAGAGCTTTTGCTTTTATTGTTCTCAGTCCAATTTTTTTTCCGTATTGCAAAATAGAAGATAATGCCTTGAATTATACTTCTGAATAAAGTACTATTAGCAGTGTTTATTTTTGGTGTTTTGTGTGGTTTTTTGTTTTGCTGCAGTTAATGACAAATGACATTTAAAGACAATCTCCACTTTTTGGAGGGATATTGCATATTTGAATTGGAGTAGGTGGAATGAGAAGACCCAGACATATCTCTATGTCTTTACCTTAAGGACAGGGTATTTGTTAAAAATCCAGTTTTGATTATTTGAAAACCACAAATTCAGATCAAGCCTGTGGACTACATCCAGGTGGAAAATCATTGGAAATGGTGGCAGGAATTCCTACTGTAGCAGGGTGCTTAAGCACTTTTTAGGAAGGAAGACAGTGAGGCTCAGTTCCTTCCTAACCATGGAATAACAGAGCATGTCTAGTACTGTGGTCTATAAAATAAACCTAATTTAAGTAGCCAAGCAACACTGGCTTGCTGCAGAAATCTCAACCAAAAGCCAAAACCAGAAAAAATGTTCAGAGTATATCTTCAAAAGTAGCAGAAGGTGATGGATTACTGGTAATTTTACAGTTACAGATTTAAAATACCATTTAATTTATACCCAAACCAGTTAATTAAAAGCTGAAAAATCATCAGGAGTTTGAAGGGCACTGGATTAGCTGTCCATGGATCAAAGGGGTGCCCTAAGCTCCAGCCTACTGAACTGAAAGAGAACCACTACTGGTTCACCAGCTCTAGTGATTTGATTGTCTTACAAAGATGTGATTTTTCTTTACTGACTGCCATATTTTGTGTGCTAGAGAAATATTTTCTTTTTCAGCAAAACTTAGTAAATCACTTGGATTCTTTTTACATTTGAGGGGCAGGGGAAAGCAAGCCAGGCAAACTTGTGTGAAGACTATATATAATTAAACCTGGTCTGGGGGTGCAGGATAAGCTAGATGGTTTGTGAGGGTATTTTCATAAATCTATCTTCTGCTTTTAGTACATCTACTATCAAATTATATTTGAAGCAAGTAATTTTTGTGGCTTGGGGATAATCAAGAAATTGGTCACTTAACAATCTCCAGTGATTGTAGGGTTTTGGTCTCCCAGACTGTTTATTAACACTTCATTATCCTCAAGGTTAGAACCTTCTGTCTACTATCTTCAGAAATCCCGTGCTGCAATTTAAATCCATTTTTTCTAGCCATGTTCATGAAAAACAAGTTTTTTCCCTGCTTTTGTTATCCACATGACCTTCCCCTGTCAGAAAGCAGATTGTGTCTCCCATCAGTCCCTACTACAAGACGGAAGCCCTGGACTTAGCTTTTCCTCCAGAATGTATTTTCTAGACTTGAGATCACTTCTGTTGGTTCAACCTCTTTGGCACAGGCCTTCATTTCCCAAAAGCATCTCCCTCCCCAAAGGACAAATGGATGAACAGGATTTGAAGCACAAATGTGGACAAATGAAGATGTAAGCAAAGATGTGTATTAGGAGGAATTTAAATTGTGGGATGTTTGGTGCTTTGAATTTTCCTTTAGCTTTTCACCTGTGAGCACAAGGCAGGTTTATGCACACAGCAGCTGAGTTTGAGAGCAGGGAAAGATCAGGAGTAATAAAAGGCAGCTAAATTAAGGTAGAAGTGGGAAGACAAAAATCTCCTCTTCCCTGTCTTCTCCAGTTTCTGGCAGTTACAGAAAGTTAATGGTAGGGGCCTCAGAGGTGAGAGCTCTTCACTAATCCTGCAGGCTCCTGGGAACGTTCCTTTGGTGTCTTCTTCAGCATTGAAATTCAGGAGCTCACTATCAGATTCGGGGAGAAATAGCTGCCTATTGGCACACAGATCGCTGTGACCGTTCAAGAGTTTACGAATTCAAAGGAACAATGAAGCACTTTGCAGGTGGCCGAATTCCTCAGGGGAATCTATCAGATACAGGGCATTAATGACCAGCCTTTATATTTAAGGAGGAATGGGGCATTCCAGTCCAAACTTTCTTCTGGCTGGATCGGCAGCTTGTCCTTTAGGGCACTGTTACCGAGCGTTATTTTATCAAGGTAATTAGAATTACTCACACAGCCCAGAATGTGGTGAGCTTTCACAGGAGTGCGGCAGGGTCCTTCCCTGAGGAGTTCAGCTCTTCACAGAGCAAAGCAGCAGTTAAGGAGGAGCGAGCTGCAGCGGTGTAAGTGCCAGTCTTACTGCAGTACTGCCTTTACAGAGCAGAAGCCACGCTTCCCAAACCCGCATAACCTATGGAGTTTCAGTTGAATTGCCTTGGTTTGCTTCTCAGCCTGTTCAGGAGGGCTGCAGCCATCAGGCGAGTGTGGTGGGGATGAAACTTCTCCTTCCTGATGTGCTTGGTGATGTGAGGTGCTGAGAAGCACCACGGTGTTGTTTGTTCTGAGGTTGTGCTGCTGCTGCCTGGAAGTGCGATGCAGTGAAGGAGCTCAGCTTCCCGTCACTGTCCCTTTAGTTTGCTCAAGATCCGTGTGCGAGAGCTGCGGGGGTACGTGCGGATCCAAACGGTGTCGGATTCGGGAGCTGGCTGTATTGCTTTCAGGAGCCGACTCTTGTCTCTCAACAGCAGCAAAGCACGTGTTCCACGTTGAGTGCCTTGGAAATACAATGAGGTGTTGGGATTGCACGGAAGTATTTGGAATGCCTCCAAGCTGCGCCCATGCTGAAGCAAAGGCTTGCTGCAAACTCTTCAGGCATCAAGCAGATGCCTCTTCCCTCAGTCCCACACATATGGAAGTGTCTGTCTGTGCCAGGATAAGTTTGTGTATCTTAGGGCTGGCGGATGTGCTGAGCAATACATCTGTCTGCAGATCTGCTACCGAGCAGCACGAGGTGTGTGGCAAAGAGTGGCGAGAGGCTGCCCAGCCCCAGCTGGCTCGAGGTATTAATCACTGGAATAACACAACAGCTGAGTGATGCATTTCTGTGGGATAGATCTGTAATGGCCGAGACTCGGTGATAAATATCGTGTCAGTCGTTGTCAAGGTTTTTTGTGTGTTCCTTTTCATTTGTTATAGTCTTTCTGGCAAAAGGTACTGCACAATTCTAAACCATGAGGAAAAAAGCTCCCCTCGTGATGACTACCTGTTTGCAGTGGAAATGTTGTCAGCATTTGCAAGAGAGAAGATGCTGATGCCTGACTTTACTCGGTGAAAAAGAAATTTACTCCCGTGCATTTTGGCCCCCAGAGATGGTATCAGTAAAATTACAAAAGGTCCCCCCACACACACACACCTGTTTATCAGCATTTTTGAAGTACAGTCATTCTGGCAAGAATTCAGATCTAGAATGTATGAACAGATTAACACCTTTTCCAGAGCCCTTTTATCAGAGACATTGTGTTCTCAAATAGGTCACAGAGACAACAGAAAAAGCAAGAAGTAACAAGACATTTCTCTGTAGCCAGAGTAACTTACTGGCTGCTGCTGCTGGGTCTTGCTGCAGAAGTAAAATAATTTTGATAAGAAGTTTCCTGTTTAAATAGATATTTGACTATGTGTCCTTTGGCTTTAAGGAAGTCTTAAACAAAATCCTTTCCTAGTTGCTTAGCTGTCTGGGTGGTTTTTATGACTTTGAAGTTAGGCTTTATCTGCTGGCTTCATTCACAGACTAGCTGGCTGCTTATCACATCTGTGGATCAAATCTTCAAAGGTTTTGTCTGAAGAATTGGGATTTATGAGGTCACGTGGAATGCCCCTCGCAGGGCGTTCAGCCCATGGCAGCAGAATTGCGGGGAAAGGCTGTTTTGTGTGTAGGTAATGGGGCGGGGGGGCTGGCGCTGTGCTGGAGGGGTGTGTGTGTGTGTGTGTGTGTGTGTGTGGTGGGGAGGTGCTGAGAGCCAGGGAAGCGCAGGACTGCGAGCGCTGGCCCCTTTTCAGCGCAACATATAGAGAATGTGGGAGACCAGAGTGCATTCCTAGACACAGACTCACCGTGTTGCTGCTTCCAGTAGAGCTGTGTGAAATGTCAGAAGGAATTAGACCCGTGCTGGAACTGACAAGCACATCGGGCTCTGCAGCACTAGGCTTCGCTGCACTTCTACAGCCAGGCTTACCAACTACACTGAATGGGGAAAATTGAGAATTTTTCTTTCCTTCAAAAAGGTGGCTCTTATTAAAAGTTATATTTTTTAAAAAATGCTTTAAAACGGGGAAGAAAAAAACACAAAAAGCTGCCTAGGTTTCTGCTTACTTCATCAGCGAGCAGCAGCTGTCAAATCTGCAGCCAAGGCTGCCTTGTTCCAGCCCCAAGCGTCCCTGGAACAGTGTGCCAGCTGAGGCGAGCATCTCCAGGAAAAGCACATTTGAGTGCTCTCGCTTCTGGAACAGAGCATGGTTTTCAGGCTGTGTTCAGGCATGCCAGGCTTTGCTGACTGCACAAAAATGGGCGGGCTCGGTGCAGCAGCATATGTTTGTTGCATTTTTTAGTGTCTTGCGAGCAGCTTTAGCTGATTAGGTCACTAGAGATCATGCTTGGCTTCAGACAAGCACAATGATACAACTGCATGTGCTGTGAGCTGGAGACAGTACTCCGTGCTGATTTATACCTCTCAGCTTCCATTCAGGAGATGATGATTCAGTTAAAGGATTGTAATGATCTCTTAAAACAGTATTGGAAAGAAAGAAGTTTTTCCTTGGATGAAGCACACTGAGTTATCTCCTGCAGCAGGGTGAACGGATTGTAGGTGCTGTGGAGGCAGGATAACCCCACTCACTGCCAAGGGTTTAGGAAAGCATACAGTTAATTTGATGTATTAGGAGATGTGGCTCGTTGCCGTCTTTGACTCCTCCATTAGAACGTGCGGCTGCTGCAAAGACAAGTTTCACGTGTGTGTGCTTGTATCCTTCAGCCCAAGCTGCTCCTCTTTCAGCGCAGAATACGCAGCCCCTCTTTGGGTCAGAGCTCCACCCCTGCGAAGGAGCAGAGCCTGTTGTGGCTCTGGAGCCGCCGCTGTCCGCCTGCCATGGCTCCTCCTCCCCTCCCACCCTTGGGTGGAACCAGAGAAGTGAAAACTTGCCAGTAGTTAGCAGGCAGCAGAGCTCGCAGAACTACTGCAGCAGCATGTCCCAGTAGCCCGGTTAGCAGTGATTCTGTCCTTGCCGAGGTGCTGCTGCTGCTGGGCGCAGGAGAAGATGGTTATAGGAATGGGAGCCAGGAGAAATCTGACAAGGAATGAGCAGCCGAGAGACCTGGCATTCCTCGGGCAGCTTCAGAGGGAGGTGAAGTATCTGAATCAGCGCAAGAGTAAATGAGCACTGGCTGCTGCCATGTTGGCAGAAGAGAGCTGTTCAGAGGCAGTTGGACAAGTTTGTGGCTGATCCGGTTTATCCAGTGTTGAAGATGGGAAGTTACTTGTCTGCTCCAGCTTACTTTGCTCCCAAGGATCCCTTTCGGTAAGTCTTGCACAGGACTAGCAGTGGGCCTCCAGAGTGTCTCCCCTGCGATGCCATCCTGGGCACTCAGTGTGTGAGGCTGCAAGAACCAGGTCCCGTGCTCCTGTGCTGGAAACAGCCGGCCTGACACTGGGATCCCCTATTGCTTTGAGGAGGTGACAGGGAAGATTCCTGTTGGCAGTCCCTTCGCAGCTCCCTGGTTCGAGGGAGCAGCTCCAGTGTGTGCACAGCCAGGCAGGCTCCCTTCCAGAGAGCACTAGATGTGCCACTGTACCCTGTGCCCCTTTGCTCACCAGCAGAGAAGTGAGATTAATGTGGCTGCTGCTGCTTCTCTTCCAAAGCTCCTTGTGTCTGGGTGAGGTGAGGTGCTGCTGTGGGAGTTCAGGAAGGTGATGTAATCTGCAGCGAGGCAGCACATAATCCTGTTTGAGAAATCAGGTACTTTGCAGGTAACTAGGGATGAGCAGCACACTTCCTTTGCATGGAAAGGATTCTTCTGTGATATTTCGGTTAATTCAACTTTTATTTGGTTTTGTTCCAATTGAACAAATGAGAATCGAGAACTTTGGTAATTCCAGAACAGCACTTTGATTGCATTGCATCTCCACAGTGAGAAAAGTCAGTGGGGCTGAACACAGCCAGGCTGGTGATTGACACTGATGTGCTGATTAGGTGGATGGATGGGGAAAGGCACAGCTTGCATTTTCATTGTCTCTCTCCTATCCCCTCTGCTCGCATTTGCTTGTTATTGATCCTGTTCTGCAAACACTTTTGTGCTGGTTTGGGATTAAGGAGCCTCTTGGTAAAACAGTCTAGGATAGAGGTAAATACTACTGAGCTTCTTTAGGCAACTTTCAGAAACAGCAGCTGCTTTCAGGAGGAGGAAAGTGAGCAGACAGTCCTTATTTGGAATATATGTAGGGTATTATGCTAAGCCATAGATACACCTTCTCCTGAGTGTGTGGAAGTGGTTTTGCATAGTCAGAGCTTAAGCACTGTGTCTCTCTAGTAGTCTGTTTTCTAGTGTCTGTTCTTCCTTGTGTGGTGTCTCCTCCGTAGCCATGCACACGCTGCTGCTAAGCCCTGGTGAGTAAGCCTTTGGGTTAGCTACAGGCTGGGGTAATGCTTCTCTCTGCAGCTCCCTGCCTGCGTGACTGTCCTGTCCCTGCCCTGCCTGCACAACTGGAACACGGCTCTCCCGAGCCTGCCTAGCCTTAACCGATCTGGCCCCACAGTGTGTGAGGGGGTCATTGTGTTAATGAGCCCTTCTCCAAGGGATCTGTCTCCTCAGTGCCAGGGAAGTCTTTGCTTCCATGAAGGTATTGGCTTTCATTTAGCTGTAAAAGAGATGCCACATCAATTGAAACCAGGCTGGTTACCTGTTGTGACCTGATCCTCCTACCACCCCCCACAAAACCAAGAGTCCACGGAGCAGTGATTTGTGAGCTCTTTCTGCACTTGCTGTGCTGCAGAGCATCAGGGCTGAACTCTGCACCCAGATGCTGCCTGTGGTTGCTGGAGGATGGCTTTGGGAGGCAAATTAATTTATTCTGTATAGCCAAAGCTGGGGAATGAAGAATCATAATGCCTGGTCTGTATAATCAGAGCAGGGTTCTGCAGCTCTGAAAATGATGGCTGGGCAGCAAGAGGAAACACCTCAGGTATGGCTGTTACCAGTGCTCCGTGAAACTTGATTACCATGGTTTGCTACTCTGTAATAAGAATAGCAAATAATCTAGGAGAAGATTAGTGATTTCTAATCTATAAAAGATAGAGGGGCATGGCACACTCTTTTCTTTTGGTTGTGGTGACTGGCAAAGGTTAGCTTCCTTAATACTTGTAGCAGCAATTGCATTCCTGTCTCAGCTCATGTGAACCTTGGTGCAATGGCACAGCTCCAGTGAGGCGGGAGAGGAAGAAATGGCAACTCTTGTATCTTCTGGGATAAAATTCTGACATATCTCTTCAATGAGAGCCTTGTGGAACAATCATGTGATGCTTTTATCATTTGGTGAAGGCATTGAAGCCATACCTGTGTGCTGTCACCCCCACCTGCCAGATCTAAAGCCTTTTCGAGGCTGCAGAATGCATGGTAAGTGAGCAAGGTGCTGCTGGCAGCATGGGCTGCAGCCGTGTCCTGCTGCTGGCAGCGATCAACAAAGCAGCCAGTTAGACCCATTCCAGCATCCAGCCTCTCCAGGGCTGCTTGCTCTGTTCCTGTTGCCTCATTGCCCAGGGTGGGGTTCTGAGCCTTAAGCTGCAAACTTGTCCTGCCCAGATTTGTTTAATTACATAGCAGAGAACTGACTGCTTGTTGGCTCCACCTCCTCACCTTCATTTTGCTATGGGTGTGTTCCAAATTAGATACCAGTGCTTATTTCCGGATGGAAGCAAACTTAACTAAGTGCTATAAGGTTGAACAAACCATTTAGTACTAGAAGTGTAAAGAGAAGACAAGTGCATATGATCTCTTGGAGCTCACCTAAACAGAATGGCAGTTTGTATTGCTTTTGCAGAAATTTTACATTTACTTAGGGAGAAAAAGGAAGGGGTTGAAGGTGAAATTGAAGAGGGGTGAGGAGGGGAAGGTGATGTGCTTAAAAACAAATAAGTGACCTACCTGCTTGGAGAGAAGATAGAAAGTCAAGTCCTGAAATCCTGGTGAAGCAGTCTCCAGCATTGCCGTCTGCATCCCAAGTGCAGGTCTGGTCACAGCTCCCTGTTTGAAGATGTAATCACTCCTAGAGCACACACACTGGTACAGGCATGCATGGAGGAGTTGGATAAGTCTGAGGGATACAATTTGCCCATGCTGAGCCAGATGTTCCTGCCACAAAATGATAGAAATCTTTGCTGTTAGTCTCCACTTGCTCTTCTTTCCCTCCCACTCACCTAGTTGCTCATTCAGCACGGGGTATTTACTGCAAATGGAAGCCCAAGGCCAGTGGTTGAAGGCAGAATGCACTAGGATGCCCTCTGGATCTCTTGCATACCAGGAGTGGGGTGTAACCATGACAGTGCCCCCAGGCTGGGGCTCTAGTGATGTTATGTACCATGTACAGCAATCTGAAATTACTGTTCCCTCTGCTTCACACAAAATTGGCAGGGCCTGTTGCATGTGCTGGAGTTTTTTCCCATCACTTGGAGAGGGGACAGGATTTGATGCTCCTCAGCTGAGAGAACAAACACTATCAAAGCCAAATACATTTTAAGGAGCTATCTTCCTGAGGCGAGGGTTCAGCACTGAATACTCCATGAGGTGTTTTTCCCTAAAGCCAAATGCTGCTTACAAGCAGCTTTACCTTGTTGCTTTGCAGTCTCTTGAGATGGAGCAAATAACTCTCTGTATTGGAGCATGACCAGCTTCACATATCATCACACTCATTACAAGCTGCTGGAGTTTACAAGGAGTGTTTTTGGCACAAATAAGCTTTCAGGAAGCTTGTGAGAGGTGAAGTCAGCTGTAGCTCTCACCTTAGTCCTGGGAGCATGCAAAAAGTGCTCCTCCAGTGCCACTAGCAGACTCCAGCTGGGTGCTGAGGGAGACGGCCTGCCTGGAGAGACACCCTCCCAACCCCCCATCCCACTGCCGTGGTTCCCCCCAGTGTAGTAACTGAGACAGGTGTTGGGGTAAGGGGCAGGAGAAACTCTTCTTCCCACATTTGGGAAAACATTGTACCAGTGACAGCATTGATCCTCAGGGTGTTTCTTTGAACCAGTTTTTGGTGACTAATGTGTTTTGGATTCTGCTTTGGAAATGGCCAGTGCCAGACTTATTTTCCTTTTAAAGTCTGAGAACATGCTGCCCAGGGCTAATGGAATAATCCTTAGTGATGCAACTCCTGTCTGTGCCTTATCTCTCCAGTAAGTCACACCTCCATGCTGCTGAAGTTAAACTCCCTTGCCCAGTGCATCTTGCTGAGGCAGGCTTATTTTGTATTCAGCAAGCCTGGGTTCTGCTTGTGATTTGCTAAAAAGGTATTTGCAGTAGAATTTATGCATTTTTGTCCTTGATTTTTTTTTTCTTTTTGGGGGGGAGGAGGGGGCAGGTTTGTTTCTTGAAAGAATGTAGACAGATGAGTAATAATGGTTGCTTGTTGTAATAGAGGCTGACAGATATGTGAAGGATTTGGGCGTTCTCTTAATGAAATCAGAGAATTAGTTTTATTTAGGGTTTTTTTGGTGGGTTGCTTGTGTTTGTATTCTCATGCGCTAAGAAATCAGCAGAAGAGAGAGCAATCGGCTGGGAGAGGTGGACTTTCATCACAGTTAATTGCTGGATGCAGAAAGTGTATGGAGCTTAGGGGATGAACTGCTTTGAAAACTCTGCCTCAAATGCAGAGTGCTGCAGTTTACCTTTTGGGAGAGGTCTGCTTACAGAAAAATAGAAAAGCTTTCCAGAAAGGTTGGTGCAAAACTGGCTTTGCATTTCAAAGGGAAGTGGATCCTGCCTCTCTGTCCCTAAACTGCCTGAGGAGGCAGGTGCCCTGGCACAACAGCTGATGCTGTAGAAACACTAAGTAGAAACAGAGCAGAGCTCGCTCTGTGCTGGGCAGCTCTGCAGCTGCAAACTTGCATCCAGAAAGAGGGAGAAAACAGAGGAGCAGAATCTACAAAGCAGAATTTATAAACCTACTGATGTGTTTCAGTCTGTGGGATTTGTTTTAAACTTTGGAAGCTTCTTTTTCTTTGTACTGGTCGAATCCACCTCTCCTCACAAACCTTGCATTTGGTGCTAATTTTCATTTCAAAGAGCATTGGGAAGTGGAAGGGTTTAGTACTTCCATAACTGGCACACCTACCTGGTGGTGAGCTGCTGCTGAGTGTGTTCTCCATGCAGGGAAGGACCACTGATATGTGACTCGTTGCCAACTGGAACTTTGTCCCTTTGTTTTCTTCCAGGTGCTCTGAATGCCAGGATCCCCTCACTAACTGGTACTATGAGAAAGATGGGAAACTGTACTGTCACAAAGACTACTGGGGGAAGTTTGGGGAATCTTGCCATGGCTGCTCTCTGCTGATGACTGGACCTGTGATGGTAAGGACTTGGAAGGACTCCTGCCTGGTGGCAGGTCGTGCCTGCCTCCAACTCCTCAAACTCAGCTGGGAGTTGTCTTACGTATTCAGATAACCAAATAAACTGAGGCTAATAATCTCCTTATTTCTGTAATCTCTAATCAAAGATTAAAAATGAAGCTTGTGTGTACATCTTTTAGATAAAAATTAACTTAGAATGGGGGTAGCTGTTAAAGGAGGGAGATGTGAAGCGTATGAGCAAATAAGGTGCTGTAAAGTACAGACCTGAGAAGCAGAAAGGTGATTCAGGGGACATCTGTTCAGTTTCTGTAGCACAGTGCCTCAGTGTCTCCAGGAGTGATTTTCCACTGTGCTGTGGAGTCAAACCTCTCAGCTCAGGATAAGCAGCAGGTTCTGGATGTGGGAAGGTTGCCATCCAAGTCCCACCTGGGTTGTGGCCAGAGGGCTTTTTCAGGCTGGTGGTGTCTTGAAGCAGTGCTAGCCCCACAATATGGGCTCACCTAAATGTTTCCCTCCTGCCACAACCTTGCAAATATTTAAACTTTAAAACTGCCAAGAATTAAAGATAACCATTATTTTTCTAGAGCCTAAATAAAAAGCAGGATGATACTCAGTAATATGATTGCTAACTCAAAAGGAAATACTGAGAAATGTGCAGACACTTTCCCATTGCTTGCAAAAGTCTTTGCATAATACTGTCACTAAAGGAAATTCTCATAAGGAAAATAGAAAACTAGACCAATTAATAAAAATATTCTTTAAAGGTATTTTTTGTCTCAGTTTGCACTTTTTTTTTCTGTCAGCTGGCTGGTTAAATGTCTGAATTTGTGCACTGCCTGTCTGCCAAAAAAAAAAAGCTCTTTCAGCTTTATTAATTCAGGCGTAACATTAGTTACTTGCCAAGAGCAACTGAACAGGAAG
The DNA here is from genome assembly GCA_013398075.1 of Notiomystis cincta. Classification (NCBI taxonomy): domain Eukaryota; kingdom Metazoa; phylum Chordata; class Aves; order Passeriformes; family Notiomystidae; genus Notiomystis; species Notiomystis cincta. The sequence goes on along the minus strand of VZRX01019231.1, from coordinate 33,835 downwards.
GTTTAATACCCTGTTTACTAGTCTGCAGCAGACTATCAACTATTTTTGATAGTTGAGCAGCTGCCAAATATAGCAGAGGTTCCTGGGACACAAGCTTTGCTTAGCGTGTTGATGTGTTTGTTTTGGAAATCTGCAAACAAGGTGCTTAGGATGGGGTTCAGGAAAGACAGAATGGACTAATGTAACTCTCCAGTAAAAAACTGCCACTTGCCTTAGAGAGGTGAATGAACATGTTAATTGGAGAGGAAAGCAGGAGCTGCATCTGCTGATTGGTTTTGGCCCTCCTAAGCTACTCCCTTTTCTGTCTGTAGGTGGCTGGCGAATACAAGTATCACCCTGAGTGCTTTGCTTGTATGAGCTGCAAAGTGATCATCGAAGATGGGGACACTTATGCACTGGTGCAACATTCCACTCTCTACTGGTAAGAGGAGCTGCACTTTGCCACAGAGCTGCTCCCTGCTGAGTGTAAGCCGTGTTCAGCTGGCTCAGAGTGGTTCAGCCGAATAGGAATGCCAGGCAGCTGCCTTTGAGGGAGGGAAGGAGGAGTGGTGTAAACACTAAAACTATGGCTTGTGGTCAGTGAGGGAACTCAGACGTGTGAGTTTGGCAGGAGGGATGGGACATTGCCATAATGACTTTCTTCACTTCTTCCAGTGGAAAATGCCATAACCAGATTGTGCTGACACCGATGATAGAAAAACACTCCACTGAGTCTCTGCGTGAGCAGCTGCCTTATACACTGACCCTCATCTCCATGCCAGCAGCCACGGATGGCAAGAGGGGGTTCTCTGTGTCTGTTGAAGGTGGCTGCTCCAGCTATGCCACTGGTGTCCAGGTGAAAGAGTGAGTATGACCAGACTGTGTGCAATGTACGTGTCCGTGCAGAGGGAGCTGGTAAAATCCTGCAGCACTGTTGTCCTGAGGGAATCTTGGCATTACAGGGATGTAAGGTTGGCTAACAGTCATTTGTGTTTGATCTTCATTTCAGTCTTGTGACAACCTTAACTGATAATTGTATCTCAGTGCTATCTCCTTCAGTGAACACAAAACATGTGGACTAACAGTTTTACCACTGGTGATAGGAAGAGCTCTCTCTAAACCAGCTCAGACCTAGGCACTTGGTCTAATGCTAGCTCCCCATGTTGGTAGATTAGCACTGCTTTATTTCAAAAGACCAATATGAAGGGGAGTATATTTTTGATAATTTTGGCTGAAGTGACTTCACATACAGACTGCAATTCCCATATTTAGAGTTAACAGGATGCACATCAGCCCAGATGTCCGAAACGCCATCCACCCTGCAGATCGCATCCTGGAGATCAATGGAGCTCCTATTCGTACCTTACAGGTGGAGGAGGTGGGTACAGTTCTATTCTGAAGCCTCCTTCCCCTCTGCCTTCCTACTTCTTTTCTCTTTCCTGACACTCTTCTCCCACCCTACACACAGTGTGTGTACACTGCTAGTACTCGTGCTGACAGTAGGAAAAAACATGAAGACAAGCTTTGCCTTCCAGCTGGAGAGGAAAATGTAACAGATGGAAATGCAATTAGGATTCAGTCCTGATTTTGTGGCATTCAAATGTGAAGGGAGGTAATAAGAAAAGTCTAGGGCTGTGACAGAGGACAGGGAGGCTGTGAAAACTTTCCCATGTACTTCTGGGAGAGTGCACAGTTCTGATCCTTTTAGAGGTGCTGCTAATACACAAGGGCCCAGCTGATCCTGGGGACATTTCCCATTGCAAAAAACCTATTTGCTGTCTGTATTTACAAGTAAATGCTTTCTACAGATATCAGGTGATGCTGCAAGAGTGTGGGGGGGCACCAATTACCTTGACATCCCAAGTTGTATTTACTGTTGGTGCTGAAGAGAACACAAGCAGCAGAAGGCATCTCTCAGATAAATCTCCATGTAGCTTTTGCAAAGGTGTTTTTTGCAGCACTGTTCAAAGTGGAAACTTGTGTAGTGTTTGAACATTTCTCAGAGAAAGAAAAGTATTTAATAGAGTCATAAAATACCAGACTGGAAAGCACCTCAAGGATCATCTGGTCCAATCTTTCTTGTTAAAAGCACTATCTGGAGCACTATGTCCAGCTGAAACATAAATGTGTCCAGTGTTGGGCAATCCACCACTTTGCTGGGGAGATTATTCCAAGGGCTGATTGTTTTTTATAAAAAACTGTCTTTGTGTCTACTTGGAATCTTTCCAGGATTAATTTGTACCCATCCCCTTGTATTTTCCATGTAACTCCTTGCAAAAAGGGAGTCTCCATCTTTTTTGTAGCCACTCTTTAAATACTGGAACATGGTGAAAAGGTCTCCTCTAAACCTTCTTTTCTCAAGGCTGAACAGATCCAGTTCTCTCAGCCTTTCCTCACGTGGCAGCTTCACAGCACTTCAGTCATCTTTGTGGCCCCTCTTTGGACCTTCTCCATACTGTCCACATCTTTTTTATATAGATTACTTGTAGCTGACCAGAAAGAAGTATTGGATGGCATAAGGAACTTCTGTGTTGCCAGCTTGATTTGTCTGGTAGACAGTTGTGGTGCACACAACTAAACCACAACTATGGAATGATCTCACTGAACTCCCTCCTCTGATTTCTGAGGGGCATTCCCTGTGTCTCCTGTTGTTTGCTTTCCTCCTGCCTGCTGCTATCCTGCCCTTTGCTTTGATTTCAGGTGGAGGAATTGATTCGCAAGACAAGCCAGACCCTTCAGCTGCTGATAGAGCACGACCCTGTGTCGCAGCGCTTGGACAGGCTCCGCCTGGACTCCCGTCTCCCCAGCCACATAAAGACACCCATCTCCCCACGCTCCCTCTCTCCACTGGACATCAAGGAGAACCTGGAGGGAACGCTCCGACGGCGCTCCCTCAGGTGAAGGCTTGGAAGCACTGCCCTGTGCTGCCTGGGTGGGCAGCTTAGGCCGTGTGATTGCAGTGACTGTGGGGACAGGGTTTATCTCCGATGTGACCTGTGGTATAAACCATTGGAGAAGTCACAGAGGAGATTCTGCTATTGATGTATACTCTTTCTCCATTCCCTTTCAGGATGACAAACTTTTTAAAATAAGAATAAGAAGCTCTACTGCTAACAGAGAAAAGCTATTAAGTTTCAGAGTTAGAAAATGTAAAGGTCATATTTTTACCAGCCTTAAATGACTGGGGAAGAATGTGTCCTTAAGGGGAATCTGGCTGGGGCTTGGAAAAAGTTTTCTAAGAGTGGAGCACTCAGTTGCTGATTTAGTAATTTACCAGTACTTTATTTAGAGATAGCAAGTGATGTGTTTTCACAGCTTCCTCCTCCTGTTCTCAGAGTTCCACCTCAGACTGCCAGTGCAGGAGAGGTTGTTGTTGTTGTTGTTAGGCAGCTCTGATTTGGAAGCTGCTCTGGATTCGTACCAGGCTTCCACAGTGCTGGGAGAGCATCTGGCTTTGGAGCTAGTAAAAGCACTGGAGCACATTAGAAACTGGGCCCTTAGCAGTGGATGATGGGATATGCTGGACCAAAAGTTTCCCAGCAGCTTCCCTGATCTTCCTGTGATCCTTGTTTTCCAGGAGAAGTAACAGCATTTCTAAGTCTCCCGGCCCCAGCTCTCCAAAGGAACCGCTCCTTCTGAGCCGTGACATCAGTCGTTCTGAATCCCTGCGCTCCACTTCCAGCTGCTCCCAGCAAATCTTCCGGCCCTGTGACCTCATTCATGGTGAAGTTCTAGGAAAAGGATTTTTTGGACAAGCAATCAAGGTGAGGGAGCTCCTCGTTCATCAATTACTTTGAGTACAGCAATGTCTGCCTGTCTTGGGATCCTTCACAGTCTTGGTGGTTTTGCCGATAGTGATCGGTCTTGGATCTTCCCTGGTTTGCTCTGAGATCCATTTCTGTTTCATTCCCTGTCCATGAGTGTCTCTCACTGCAGACAGTTTTGACTTTATCCCCTTTGAATGTCAACCTTGGCCATTCATGTTCATCTCCTGAGTCAGATTTAGCACTCCAGAGTGCCTGTCACAGCAACTTCCTGAGTGAGGTGGGGAGAACAGGGAACAGGCTACTCTTCCTCTTACAAGCATCTTTCTTATGAAGAGGTGCATTCAGCCCCCCAGCATTTCTTACCCACCCTTGGTGTGGTATGTTTGGGGGTTTGCTAGGCTGATGTAGTGACCACGTCTGAACCCCTGGCACAGCCTAAGTGGCTTGTCACTGTGGGGGCACTGGTCAGGTCTTGCATGGCTCTCATAGTTCAAATCTCAATCAATAGCAGTTCTCTTGCATTAAGCTCTCTGGTCTTGACTGAGGGTACTCTAGCATTCCCAGCATTCCTGATAGCAGCAGGGGGCAACTTCCTCTGCCTTGTTAAGGATCTGTGAGCTCCTCAGTACTCAGATTGCACTCACCATGGGATGGGACTTCTTCCCTTACACTGGTATAAACTTGAGGTGTCCAGCCACCATGTTCATCTCATGCTTCCATGGGAGGTGATGAGCCAGCACTACAACCCAACACTTGACCCATACTAATGAGCATATTTCTCTTCTCCTCTGCTCATAGAGAAATAACAGGTGCAGGTAAGTGGAATCTTTGCTGTCGCATGCTTTTGTCATCTGTGTTCCAGCAATTACTGGCACAAAGGCATTTCTTTTCTGCTCAAATTACCCCATGGCTATCCTGTTCTGGTGCATGCTCTGGGAGTTAAGTTTGCCCCCGTGGAGTTTCATGTGACACTTGTTTCAGTTTTGCTGGTATGTCAGCTTAAGATTTCCACTTAGCCTTGCCTTTATCTCTTCACTTCCCTTTATCATTGGATATTAGATGTCCCTGGCTTTCATATCCCTGGCTGAAACATGCAGTGTTCCCTGGCTCATTACTTGTATGTGGATGCTTGATTTCAGACAGGAGCAGAAGAATATTGTACCCTGGCTTCTGTTGTGTTATTCCATGCACTCACATTCCACCTATGTCAGCTTTGTTATGTCCGTGGCTCCAAACAGAACTAGTGTGTCACAGTGTTTGCAAGAACTCATAAGCTTCCTAAATACTATAACTGGGTCTTGTGTTCTGGATTTCAGTTTTAGAGGTTTTCTTTTTCTTTTTTATAAAGGTATGAGGCAAAAAAGTGACATTTTTCTTAAGCTTCAGATTGACTGAGTGTGATGCAGCAAGTACTGTATCTGGTCACATCATTCTCTTCTGATCCGAGAGGCAAGGTGGTTGTTTAGTTCCCTGGAGATCTTAGGGAGCCAGAGCTGTCCAAGTTAAGCAAACAAAGAGGAGAGGATTTCCAGGAAATCGTGCTCATAGGAATTTGGACCCTTTCTACTCACCCCTGCACCCCATGCAAGCAAGCCTGAGCTGGTTACAAAAAACCTCCACAGCAAAATGCCAGGAACTAGTTGGAGACAGGCAAACAGCTCTTGAGGAACTGGAAATGCTTTCCATGTCAAGAGCCAGGAAATTTATTGCCTTATTATTATGATGGAGTTTTCACTGTTCTAGGACATTCCTTGCAGGTTGAAACACACTGCTGCAAAGGAGCAAGGTAGTATTAACTGCTTCCTGCCTTAACTGAACAGCCTGTGCACTCCAGTTCCACTTGCATGTGAATGAGATTCAGATTCCCCATAAAACCAAAGCATTTATAATGCAGTTTTGGGTTGTTTGGTTTGGTTTCTGATGCAAGTGAACATTGATTCCTTTGCTGATACAGAATGTAGTTGGTAAAGCCTGTGAACAAAATGTGAGCATCCCGCTGGGCAAATACATTCCACAAGGGAACTTTGAGGCATCACCAGTGTGGAACTGGTGCTTTCAGAGGCTTTGGCAGCCTGTGTGCATGCTCAGCCCTGTGCTACCCAAACTGGAGCCTTCAGCTCTGGGTCTTGGCATGATCCTATGTCAGCTTTAGGCAGTTTCTGTGTCACATACAGCATCTTTGGTGAATTCTGAAAGGAGATGTTTCACGTGGTTTTCGGCAAGATCCCTGGGCTCTGAATTTCCTCCCATCCTCTTCTTTGGATGGAGGGGAATGTTAAACCATTTCAGAAGAGTTGCAGGAGCATTGGAGCTGTGTATTCTTGAACCTTGCCTGTAGTTGTGGGTTTTGTTTCCACCAGGTGACCCACAAAGCAACAGGAAAGGTGATGGTGATGAAGGAGCTGATTCGCTGTGATGAGGAAACACAGAAGACTTTCTTGACAGAGGTAGGAGCAGGATTTCAAAAAGCTTGTGAGCCAGTAGTGTGGTGGAACTCTCCCATCTTCTCCAGAGAGAGAGATCCTGCCAGCAACCTGGCAGGAATGAAGGTCCTGAGGAGGGAGACATTGCATAGGCAAAAGCTGACATGAGCTGGATGTTTGCTGCAGTGAAGTGTGACTCACACTGGGCAATAGACATTGCTTCAGCTCCAGTTCATTAATTTTTCAGTGATAAGAGCAGCCTCAGTCAGAGGCAAATTGAGCTGTGCAGTACATAAAGGATTTATCCCTTGAGCCTTGTGCATAAGTACAAAGGATGAGGGCCAATTTCTGTAAGATATTTAAGACTCACACTATATTTAAGCAGAACTGTTTTCTTGGTGGCTGCCTACCATGTTTTTTTCAAAGTCAGATTTAGCTTAAAGGCAGCTCCCTAAACACCTGACACTGCTGTTGTGGCCCTGACACACACAGCAGAGATCCAATGCTGCCCTGGGGAGCTTCTCACTCTGAAAAGTTAGCCAAACTCAAGGGTGCTCTCCTTAAAGGCTAAGATCAAGTTAATTGCACAGCATGAAAATGAAGAGGTAACAGTTAATTGACTGCCTTCAGGTGGGGGGTTGAATGTTCTCTGAGATCCCTAAACAGGACTTTGAGCACTGGAGTGCTTTTCACCACAGAATGGATCTGTCAGGACTTGTTGCATTCACTTTTTGGGTGGGATGTCTGCTTGCAGGTGAAAGTGATGCGCAGCCTGGACCACCCCAACGTGCTGAAGTTCATTGGTGTGCTGTACAAGGACAAGAAGCTGAATCTCCTCACCGAGTACATTGAGGGGGGCACGCTGAAGGACTTCCTCCGCAACGCAGTGAGTATGGACACCTGGGAGACCTGTGCTTAGGGAGCCTGACTGTGCTGATGGTTGTACCAGCCTTATGTACTCATTATTAGTCTTCTTTGGAGCTGTGTGGTAAAGCTGCTTCTTAGCTGTGGGTGAGCTTGAGGCAGGAAGCCTCTTCTTTCCAGGGCTGTATTGTGTGTGTGACTGCTGTAAGAGTCTCTGTTGTGAAGGATCTGCTGTCACCAGCTGGCTGGTAAGACAGTCCCTGACCACTGAGGATTTGTCTTTCAGGACCCATTCCCCTGGCAGCAGAAGGTCAGCTTTGCCAAAGGGATTGCCTCTGGAATGGTGAGTTGGACTGTTGCTTCACTGCAGAGCAAACTCTGGGGTCAGGATTAGTGCCTTCAGCAGGGTGCTGTATGAGGGGCTGTGGATGCTGCCTGACTCCTGGAATTGGGTTGTTGAGTCTGTAAATGCTCAACTGAGAACTCCTAACACCAGCTTTTCTCCTTCTGTGCCAGGCTTACTTGCACTCCATGTGCATCATTCACAGAGACCTGAATTCACACAATTGCCTGATCAAGCTGGTGAGTTAGACCTCTGTTCCCACAGCTTGCTGCTCCTCTCCTTGGCATCTTGCTCCCTTGGTTTTCTCCACATGATGTTCCCTCTTTTGTCAGGGTGGAGCTGATTTCAGAGAGGCTTTGTGCCCCAAGCAAAGGAGCTTTATTCTGACACAGGATTTTCCAGACCGATCTAGCTTTCACTGTTTCTGTGTTCTGTTCTCTTACCACCTTCCCTCTGGTAGCAGCTCCTGTAACAGTCACCTTCTGAGAGTTAGTACAGCTCTGCTCTTTGTCTCAACTATGAGATGTTCTCTACAGCTCTTTCTGTTCTTTTAAGCACTCAGTGACTTTTTACTGGCACTCAGGATTCAGACAAGTGTGTAGGTATGTTCTCTCATTTTTAAATGCTGGGTCACAAGATTTTTGTGTAGTTTCATTCCCTCAAGCTTGCCCTTGTTCACTTAGCTTCAGACAACTCAGGATGAAAGTCCAATTCCTGACCAGGTAAAAGAGGAAGATCTAAAAGGAAGGGTCCAGATTTCCCCTGGCAAGTATAGCCAAATTGATAGGATAAGTGCTAACAACCACACAGGAAATAACACAGTGAAGGGAGGAAGTGATGAGTTGGCATTATGAATTGGGATCTTACACCTTGTCTGGGCATCTTGCTATGCTCATGTGGCTGTAGGAAACCTGGATAGCTGCCCTTATAGTTGGTAGTGAACAGGAATTGCAGCCTCTTTGCTCCTGAGAGGAGCTGAGAGTAATCAGTGGCTTGTCCTGAATGCCTGTGCAGGATAAGACAGTGGTGGTGGCTGACTTTGGCCTGTCTCGGCTGATCGTGGAGGAAAGGAAGAAGCCCACGTTGGAGAAGCCGTCTGCCAAGAAACGAACGCTCCGCAAGAGCGACAGGAAAAAGCGCTACACCGTGGTGGGCAACCCGTACTGGATGGCCCCAGAGATGCTCAATGGTAAGGGTCCAGCAGCAGGGAGAGGGCAAGGAGACAGCCTGTGACAGGGTGATGTCACAGAGATGGCAGGATTACTGAAAGCTTCTACACCCCACTAACAACCAAACCTTTTAGAGCCTGTGGTTTTGGACCTGCTAATGTGGGAGCTTATTTATACACCCAGAGGCCACAGCTGCAGTCCTGCAGTACCTGACCTGGGTAATGCTTCTGGCTTGACAACAGGATTCTTCAGGGGGGCAACAAAAGTAAACTTGCTATAATCCAGATAAAACGGAAGATAAGAGGCCTGAGATAAAACTGAACCCAAGATCAATTTCTGTTATAGCCTCGTGCTTTGGAATGTGTTTGAAGCATGTATTCCTTGAAGCAGGGAATCATTACACTCCAGGATGAAGTTTACATGTGCTATTGCATAGATTTAGGGAGAGACCATCTGCTGTCAGGTTTGCTGAAGCCTCAGGATTGAGGTGGGAGTTGTGCAAGTGCAGGGAAATCTGAGTTTTGTCAAGCAGCCTTCAATTGCATTAAGGTTGAGCTGTGACCCTTAGAGGAAAAGCTCGGCCCCTGCTGGAGCTGAGATGAGGGTGAAGTACAGTGGATACAATTTCCTCCTGAGGAGCAGGAGGTCTCTCTGACCAGGTTGGGCAGTTTGGCTGGCTGGGATATCAGCACTGTCCAGCACAGCCTACTGGGGAAGGGGGACTGGGCTCCTCTTCCCCAGCTCAGTTCTTCATGTTACTTTCTTGTGTGCTGTTCTGTTTGCCTTTCCTCAAGGCCTCCAGCCCTAAAGGAGCCTGAGGGTGCTTCTCAGAGTTTGTCTCAGTCCTGGCATTTGTCAAGAGAACAGCAAAAGCATAGTCTGACATCACCTCTGAAAGCAAGGCTGTTTACCAGCTACTGGCTTGGGAAGGGTGTGTCTGTAAGCAGAGCATGGCATGCTGGAGCCTGCCAGCTTTCCCAGGATCAAAGTGCTGCCGGTGTGTAATTTATTATCTCTGCAGTCACTGCAGCAGGGACTGGCTGCTGGGGAAGCTGAGCACTGGCTCCATGCACTGTAGAGATGCACAAGAACAGCAATCAATGGAAATGGGCAGAAGCTTTCCACAGTTATCCTTAGCATTTGCTCAGACCTGATATGCTGGTGTCCTGTAATTCCCCAGTGCAAGAGAGAAGCAGGCTTGAAATCTGTAATGGCAGTGTAAATGCAGTTGGTATATACAAATCTTGGGGTGACTGACCTGCTCAGGTTTAAGCCTTGCTTTTGTCTCCTCTTTTAGGACCCTCCAGGGAACAGCCTTAGTTAAGCGTTGTATTGGCAGCTCCTGAAATAGCTGGATGGGTAACTCTCTCTTTACAGAGCTGAATGTCTCATGTTTCCCACAGGACAGAGCTACGATGAGATGGTGGACATTTTTTCCTTTGGGATTGTTCTCTGTGAGGTAAGACAAGGACATTACACGGCATCTTTAATGGACCTTGTCCCCATCTCTGTGCACACATGGTATCAGCCAGACCTCTGCATCTGAGTGCACAGCCTGTGACCTAAGAGCACATTATTAGTGAATTAGACTGGGAGAACAAGCTTACACTGCCTCTGTTTCCTCAAGGACGATAACTGTTTCATGGTTTTCTGGTCCCAGTTTCTTCCCAGACTGAAAGAAATGCAGAGGTTGCTCCTGGACTGAGAGAAGCTGTAAAAAAGTAATCAGATTCTGATTGAGCCCTGGTATCCATTTGAAAGTAGATGCATTCCCTAGAACTGTGATAATTTTTACTTTTTCTACTGCCTCATTAAAAGAACAATCAGCTGCATAATCTCAGCAAATTCAGGGCCTCCACTGGGGATGGCACTTCACTTCAAAGAAGTGGAAACAAAAACCTCTTTGCAGGTCGATTAATGAAGCTTGCACCCTGAAGTCTGTTGGCTTAGTTTATTTCTGAGCCAATGCAGAGCCTAACTGTTATATCAGGCTTTTCTATCTGCAGAACAAAAAGCAGCACTTGAAAGCTGCAAGGTATTTTCAGTTTAAAAGGTGTGTATGACAGTGAAAATACAGATGAAAGGCAGGGTGTTATGTGCAACACAGCAGTTGCAGGAACACCAGGGGATGCCAGCACAGTTTCATCTTCAGTGTTTGGATGAAGGGGAGGAAGAAAATATCTGGGCATAAATCTTTGTGGCCTCATCTGGAGCTCTGTTTATACTAGGCCCTCCTCTCAGAGAATGTTGTGGTTGTGAGTGATAGATTTAGGAACTTGAAAAATCTGTATGTGGGATTAAAACAATTGTTTCATCTAGAAAAAAAGACAAATAAAAGGGTAGTAGCATATGAACATTTTCCTTGTCACCGAAATAATGATGCTAAAAAAGAAAATAAAAATTAAACACTCAGATAAGGAAATAAACCTCCCAAAATACATAATGGGCGTTTCTGCCTAGTTACAGGATGTGGTTGTCGTGCTGACTTATTGGCATAGAAAAGCCTGAGTGGTTATAAATAACACCCCTCCTGTGATACTCGATGAGGCTTTAAACCTAATATCCTGTCCATGTGGAAGTTTGTATTGACCTTGTGAGTCCAGATCACCCCGCAGCTCTCTTCTGTGGCTCCTTCCCTCCTACACTTGTGCTGGAGGTGGTGAGTACAGAGGCAATCCCTGTCCACCCAGCTCTTTAGTGGCTCTCCTTTACCTGCAGCCTCCTGGGTGTCAGTTACGGTTGTTCTTGTCTGTCCCAACCCTCTGGCTGTGGTGGGGGTTTAATCTGGCTGAACGACTCAGAATTAGGAGTGCTGTTGGCTTCCCAGCATTGTTTAGGATGGGTTCTGTACAGCTTTGCTGATGGTGTGGTGAGATGGTTGGAGAGGGATGGGATAGAATGGAATGGTGATGCAGGTTGCCTCGATTACCTGCAGTCAGGAGGGGCTGCATCATCCCCAGCTGCGAGACACTGTTGGGCTCCTTGAGAGGAGCACATCATGCTGTGTCTTCTGGCAGAGAGACCCTGGGCAGGAAAAGGCATCTGGGACTTCCTTCACAGCCATGGACACATCACCAGTTCTTGAAAAAGTTTCCAGTGAAGTTTGTCTGTAGGTAGTGCCACGAGCAAGTGGCTTCATTGGAAAGGAAGAACAGTGTTCTGTTCTTTCCTCTCCACCATAATACTTTGAAGGAGCCCTTGCCTGATGCAGAAGTTCCCTGTTTGTTAACACTCTGGAACTGTTGCAGTACTTCAGTGCTTCTCTCATTTTTCCCTAGATTATAGGCCAGGTTTATGCCGACCCAGACTGTCTCCCACGCACACTGGATTTTGGCCTTAATGTCAAGCTGTTCTGGGAGAAGTTTGTTCCTGCTGATTGTCCTCCAGCCTTTTTCCCACTGGCAGCTATTTGCTGCAGACTGGAACCAGAGAGCAGGTACGTTTGGGTCTGGGGGACTCCTCTTTGGAAGCCTGCAGGATGTGTCTGTATTCCCATAGCGGAAGGACTGCTCTGCACAGAAGGCAGTTCTATGGCCTTCTATGGGAATGCTCAAAGGCTTCCATGAGTGAGAGACTGCTGTACTTGGTGGAGATCTCTGAAACAATTCCAAGACAGAGAGAGTGAAGGAAGAATGATTGTTCAGGATTTCTCAGGTACAGAGAGTAGGGGCAGACTTTGACAGTAAGGTAAATACTTCATTTGAGTTCAGTTATGAAACTTGTAGCTTCAGAACAGTGTTGCTGCCAAGTAGATTCCAAAGAGCCAGACCTCCCTGGTCACTCACTGGTTAAAAAATGGGTAGCCCAGACAGATGGGGGCTTTGCAGTCTTGGAAGTTGAATGGGGAGGAAATGATGGCTCTGTTCACCACTCTGTATGTGGTACAGGGACCTGGATGGACAACCAGCTCAGCCTTTCCAGATGCTGTTCCGCTTCCTCTTTCCTACTCACGTTTCCTCACTGCTGCTTCTAGGCCCCCTTTTTCCAAGCTGGAAGATTCCTTTGAAGCTCTTTCTCTGTACTTGGGAGAACTTGCCATCCCCCTTCCATCTGAACTGGAGGAGCTGGACCACAATGTGAGTGTGCAGTATGGACTGAACCGTGACAAGCTACCTGAAAATGCAACCTAGTCCGCTCGTCCTGCTGTCTGCATCACTTCCATTGGAGCTGGGATGAGCATCAGGGAGGGAGATGCACTCCAGCCACCTCCAGGGCATTAACGGGGCACCACGCTGTGTGTTTGCTGCTCTGCCTCTCTCTCCCCACCCTCCTCTTGGATATCCTGATTCACTGTGGATTTCTGGTGTGTTTCAGAAGCAAAAAGGACCATTTCCTGACAGCTGCACCTAGGAAAGCCGCTGAACACTATTTTTCTGGCTTGAGAAATATTTCTCTGGCCTTTTCAGGCTTCTTTACTGTGGTGCCTTAGAACTTGGCTGCAAGCTGTGAAGCCACCCTGGCCTGTCTGCCAGGGAGGGAATTGCTATAGGAGACTCTCCTGGGTAAGGACCAGCACTTCTGAACAGCTTTTCCCACTGACTGCCCTGCCCAGAAAGCTGGGGAAATTGGACATCCAGCAACATGTCCCACCAGGACAGCACATGTATGTATTTCCATGTGTTTCCCAGAACAACTCACTGAGATTTTGGCCTCCGACACGCATCAGAGGAGGGAGTAAAAAGCCCCAGGAATTAGGCAGCTCTCCTGAAATACCTTGTCTTTGGGGAAGCACATATGAATTGTTGTTTTGGTTTTGTGGGCTTTTATTCCCTCTCTGTCTCTGAATACCTCCAAAAGCCTGCCTAGAAACACTAAGACTGAGCTCTACTTGCCCCTCCTGATGGTAAATGAAGCAGGCAGCAAATGAGCCACTGGAGCATTTTCAGATCCTGCGCCTGCAGTGAGTTTGCCTGCCCAAAACCTTAACCTAGGTGAAAGTATTTGAACCTGAATGTGTAGTTCTGCACTAGGCACTGACTGTGGACATTCCTGAGTGCTTGAGCTCTTGGCCTGTGGATGTGAGGTGACAGAAATGGCAGCATAAGGTGCTTGTCAGAAAGCCAAAGGTTTGAAGTGGCTCAGATCTTGGGCATGGACAATGGCAAGAGGGGACTTGCCCAAGGTTAAAGGATGGACTTGTCATGAATTGAAAAGTGCTGGAGAATGTCCCATCCTCCCTGGAGTGGCAGCTGGAGAACTAACAATTCAGTTGCCATTACCTCATCCTTTCCTGCAGATTGTGCAAGTTGCTCCCTTTGAAGGTCCTTCTTGCAGCTGCTGCTGCAGCACCTGAGCTGATTCTCCAAACAGAAATTTTCCTCAGGGTTATTCCCTGCTCTGGGGGGGAAAAAAAAGAAGGGCTTGGAGTCATTGGGAGGTGGGTAGGGGTTCTTCCAGTAGTCCTCTTCTTCCTCCCTTGGTGGGAAAAGAAAGGAAGAAAGCTACTGCTGCAGTAGTGCTCACGTGGTTGGCAGAACTGAACAAAAAGCTGGATCAAGTTCTGCTCGTAAGTCTCACAAACATCATGGTTTAACTGGATTTTTAGTGTGCTCCTTTTTCCCTCCTCCTCCCTTCAGCATTGAATGGTGGGGACTGGGTGTTAGTCTTTGCTGTTACTTTGGTTTCCTCCCCCTACCCATGAGTTTAAAGTATTATGTAAAATAACATGGGACCGGCCATCACCTGACATCAGGTATGCAAGGGGGGTGTTTTTAGTCTGTGTAGTGGTGTTTTAGAAACACTGGGGACTCTCTGTGCTGTGAGTCAGGCAGGAGCCTCTCTAAACTGGGTCCAGTGGATCCAGGATTGTTAATAGGATTTGCCCTTTCATTCCCCCTCCCAGGCTGGTTTGTGAGGGGACCCCTGAAGGGAGAGTCCTGGGTGATGTGTGGGTGGGGTTTATGAACTGTGATTTGCACAGCTCCACATTCTAACTGAATTAAAAAGCAGTAACTGTATGCTATTGAGAACAAGATTTTGTGGTCTCTGTGTTAAATAAAGCCGGAAGCTGTCACTTTCCTGGGTTTCTACTGTAGTCACAAATTGGCAACATCAAAACTACCCAGATGAGGTACCATGTAGAACACCCTGTTTTGAGTCAGTGGACTGCCATGTTCACAGAACTGCAGAATCACAGTGCAGTGCTCTCTAGGACTATTTACCTGGAGTGAGGGAAAGGGAAGAAGTTGTTAAGTTCTGTTCATTTGTTGGTTGGTTTTTATGGGTGGACAGGAGTCAGCAGATCAGGGAGTCTCTCTCCATTTCCCTTTTCGAATCCAGGGATAAAAACACAACCTCTGTTCTTGGAAACCTCTTACTCTGCAATATGTAGTTCAAGGGGCATTTGCTGAGACAACAACTGAACAAAAATGCTGGCTCTGTTACTAGCTCCTGTAACCTGCCGTGCTGTCTCCATTGTACTTGGATGGAGCTGCAGCTGAGCAGCACCAAAGCAGAACTGAGCCAGGTCAGTGCAGGAAGGGGCTGTAACCAAGAGTGTGTTCCCATGGGCCAGCCTGCTGAGTCACCCACAGCTCACACCCCCACAGCTACTTTCCAGGAACAGTGTCCCAGTCCAAGACCAGCTGCTGGCAGCAGGGAGACAGGCTCCATGCCCCTTGTCAGTGCTGGTGAGTGCAGGCACTGCTTGTAGGGATTTACCTTTGGGCATGGCAAATGGAAATGACGTCTTCCCTTGTCCTCAATTCAAAGTCTGAAAGGAGGCAAAGGATGCTGCTCTGGCAGGAGGAAAGCACAGATGAGCTACAGTCCACACAGGTCTACAGAGCATTCTTCTTTTAAGCTTTAATACAAGGTAGCACAGTCTGCACCTTCTCATAATGAGGTATTTAAAACATTTTACAAAGAAATGGTATCCAAAGGCATTTAAAAATAAAATATTTCCCTTTTCTGAATCAAACATTAACACTAAAACCCCTGCTGCCAAGTGCTGCTCCCTGTTAGGCCCACAGCTATAAAGCAGATGGCTAGAAAACTTACTTGAATGGCTTGAATCCCCTGAAGCGGGGACAGATGTTTCCCTGAACTGGCCTTGCCTTGGTGCCATTAGGGAGACACTGCAGCAGTCATCCCTTCCAAACCCTCTGAAATGCTAATAAAAGTTGTTACAAAACCTCTCTAATAGGACCAGGCTCTGTAAGTAAGTAGTCTTGCTGCACAAGCTGAGTGTGTGACAGAGGCTGGGCCAGGAGCCACGCCAGAACTTCAGTATCTTACAAAACAGCTGCCCCGTTCTGCCCTTAGAGCCAGAACTGCTGCACTGTGATCAGGGTGACCTCCACAGCTTGGCCACTCTGTCCAGCACTGGCTCTGTAGGAAGCCAGGGGAGTTCAAATGAGGATGTTATCTATCCTCAATGTATAACCTGCTGTAAGTAACTGAAGGGCAGTTTGTCTTCTTCACAACTATCTACTACTTGCCCTTGCTTTCCTGATCTGTGCAAGTGAGCAGGAGGTACAGACAGACCCCCTGGACACCTACAACTGTGGCTGTGCATGTAGCACCACAGGGGAATGGAGAAGTGGCCTCAGCCCTGGAAGACCTGGATTTGTCAAGAGCTTGATGAGAGCTTTTCCAAACTGGCACTGTGGCTAAACATACTGCTTCTGGCCAAAGACATCCCTCAAATAAGCTCTTCCTTGGAAAAAAAACTTGATCCAGTAGCAGGATTCTGGACAGTGCTTCCAGCTCTCAGCCACTAAAGCATAAAGGTAGGAACTATAATCAAGAGTGTAATTATCTAGCTAAGTCTGACATGAAGCTCCCCTCAGTCCCTGCAGTACTGTTCTCTCCTGAGGTTCCAGGCTGAAACTTAAGTAACAGTGCACACCATTAAATAGGAAAAGAACAGAAAAAGAGGAAGCCACAACCACACTCTGGGCTATGGGATCTGTGGCCAGTTGTAAGCCTGGCCCATCATCCCCCCCCCAGCTCCTTGGCACACCATGGAGATAGGTGGGAGGAAGCAGCAGGATCCACCACACCAGTCCCCAGCTGATCATGCACTGAATGGTGCCCCTCAAACGGATGATGAATAGCCCATTGTTCTGTTCCTCTGCATCACCTTCATCCAGCGTTCATCAAAAAGAAAACAAAATAGAAATGAACACACACAACCCCTGCACTCACAGTGGGAAGCTGGAGGCTTTGCTCAGCCTGTAGCACTCCTGCCCGAGCTGCTCAGGCACCAGGAGTCCCTGCCTGCCCCATGAGGGGGCCGCTGCTGTCCCGTGTGTCCTCCACGGGGGTCTGGTTGGTGTGCACCACAATGGTGTTCTCATCCACGAGCTCGCACGTGGGGTTGGTGAATGCTGACAGGGGCAGCGTGATGCGCTGCATTTCACGCTCATAAACCTTCTGTTCGTGCTTCTCCTTCAGGTCTTTCCCCCTGCATTAGAAGAAAAACCACAACATGTACATGGGGTGAGTGCTGCTGCTTGGGGGGAAAGTCTCAGTAAAGCTGATACAGTAGAGAAGAAGGGACTCTGCTCTTTAAGAGAAACAGAGGTTTCAGCTGCATTCAAAGGGCCAGAAATATTCCCTACTGTAAGCAGAGGACCACAGCTGAGCATCTTTGAAAAACAAGCAGCCAAGTGAAGTCTGTCACTCCCTCAAACTGGCTTATTCACTGACATTGCTGCTGATAAATGACTGTAAAGCCAGGCCTCTCCTTCAAACCACAGAGCTGCCATATGTTTCCTTATGCTTTACAGTCCCCCAGCACTGCCTGGTGCAGGCTCAGGGGAGAAGTGAGACAGTGCAGAGGCCACTGCTGTGGAAAAGAGCTTCTGTAACCTGCTTCATCTGAAACAAATACTAGAGGTGGTGACAGCTTCTGCCTTTTGTTGCAGCACATTAAGCTGTCCAGAAAGTATTAAAGCTGACTTCAGAGCTGGCCCTGCCTTCTGCCACTGCAGCTATAATAGCTTAATGCCACAACGAGCTCCTCAAACCTACCTCAGTCTCCAGCCTGTTGCTAAGGGAAGGAACACCTCTGTAATTTGTGCTGCAGAAGAACTGCCTTGCTTTAAAAATGGATTTGGCATTAATAGCATGTTGTCTCCAGAAGAGCTATGTATACGAAAAACTACTAAACCCATTAAAGATTTCTCACCACACCTACTACCCAAACCTGCCAGCTTGCACATGCAATTTTGAGATCAAGGCAAGGAGGGAGACAGTAAACCTGCATTACAGCCCTGCTGTGAGCTCCCTGTGACTGGAGAAGCATTTGGATAAAGCCCAACATTTGTGAATCGCTTCGTCTCGCCGAAGATAGGAGAGAGGTGGGACAGGCACCACTCGCTCTTCCTGGGGCTCATGATCTCAAGCAGGCAGAGCTGCTGGGGTTTCCTGTCAGCATTTTGGCTGCTTTTCAAAGCTGCCTACAAGCGTGCAGCAGTGGCTGCCATTCCTGCCAGCACACAAGACAGCATTCTCTGAAGTGACACCTCAAATCAGATTCCTCGACAAGCAGCACTCTGTTTTGCCCCTTATGTAACACTCCTCCCTCTGCTTCTTTTCTGTCAGCATTTATTATAAACACTTACATAAGGACATGTCCCAGCTTGGGAAAGGGCTCCTTCTGCTTGGTTGTGTCAGACTGTTGTCAAACAGCCAAAACATAGAACAAACCCTCCCAGAGGAGGGAGCCTGGGCCTTTGCTTGCTGCAGTGACAATCACTGCCATTTGTTACTCCTGCCCTCCCTCTTACAACTAAGCAGCTTGCTACTGCCACTGCCTTCAAACACTGCTGAGCTACAGAAACATTTCTGTCCAACACAGTGAAGTGGCTTAAAAAACAGTAACTCAAGTGCAAATCAAAACTGACCTTTAAGTATACAGGAGCTTTGCTAAAATGAACTTCAACCCAAAAAAGTAGTACCCGATAGCTTCATAGGATACAATGCATAAGTAGCAAAAAAATTTGTCAATTGTTTTTCTTCTAAAGACAGACTAGAGAAATCAGAGGAACAGGTGGCCTACTAGAAGGATTGTTCTTCTGATCAAAAGAAACTTCCTGTGAGGGCACCTGGGATCTGCTCTTTCCAGTTCTGACAAAATCCAGCTCCCCTGGATACATCTGAAAAAGCCACATCAAGGTGCACACGCACACACAAACCCCCAAATATTAAAGAAGGCAATTTGAAACTTTAAGTGGGACAGAACATCCCAATAATGGGGGAAATGGAGAAGAACAGAATTAACTCTTTAGTAATTCTTTCCTCAGTGTGAAGCAAACTTGCTCAATGTGCTATAATCAGGCATATCCTTTCTGTCCAATTTCCTTGGGAACTGGTTGGGTCTGCAGGTCCTCAGACATTCCTGCTCTATATACACTAGTTTTTGAACAAAGAACAGCCACTCACCTCTTATAGATGTATCCCAGGACAATTCCAGCCCCGATGGCAATGATTATCACCATCATGATCAGCCCCAGCACGTAACCTGTAAAAAGAGAAAAGAAAGAGCCAAAATTAGAGGCAGCAGATCCAGCTAAAATATTGCTTTCAGAGCCTCAAACGTCTGTCCTGCCAGAATTACAAGAAGGGATCCATCATATGATCCTGGGTTCATACCTAGTGTCCCTAAGTCCTTCTTTTCTTTGGAGTTCATCTGCACTCTCTGACTGATCCCAATGACGGGCTGCACTGCGGCTGCCTCGCTCCGGGAGGGCAAGGTATCAGCTGGTTCAAACACCTGCTCATCCTCCTGGGAAGTACCAACTTCTGCTGTAGGGACTGGGGCTCTGGTAGCTGTAGCATCTGTTGAGAGGGGAAAGAAAAATATATATACAACATACCAAGCATTTATGAGTACTTCAAAACAACATGTGCCTTGCGAGTGGGACAGATCTAGACTGGTATCACTGAACTGCCTTCAAAGCACACTGAAAAACACTTGCTCCTTCTTAAGTTGTTGCTAGAAATCCTGCCAAAGTAGACAAGAAATGTACTTCTCCCCCCACTTTCCTTTGACATGAACCTATTTAACTAAGAGTCCAAGCCACCACCACAGATGAGAGAAGTCAGACAGCAGAATGAAACCCAGGTTCAGGGCATGAGTCCAGAGGATGCACAATGACTTCATTTAGTGTATAGATCGATATACAGGCTGCAGCTTCAATCATGCTGAACAGACGTGAACAAGATTATGAGAATCTCCATCCCAAATCTCCCAGGAGCCCATTTATCTCTCTTCTGCCTCAATCTTCCTGACACAGGGAAGTTTGACAGGAGACTCCAGCTGGTGTGCAAACAACCTGGGGATATTCCTCCCCAGCCCCTCTTTGCAGGGATGTACCAAACTCTGATAGCATGTTGGACAGGCTAAGTCAAAGCAGCTCTCAGGCAGCACAGCCACCGACTAAGGACAAGTTCCTCCTCAGCCAAGGCTCAGACAAAGGCACCCAAGGATACAGGTTTCTTCCCAACCCTGTTTTTTATCAGTGCTGTTTTTTATCAGCAGCATTGAAAGATTTTCAAGGTAGCTCTGTCTTTCACAACACAGTTTAAATGGAAGCTGTAGCACTGTAAAAGCTGTGACAGTGTAAAGTAGGTATCTATAACCTGTTCTGCACAAACCCCTCTTCTTTTTGGAAATGCTACTCACAGTATGCAACCACGCCTGAAAATTCACTCCACCTGCATCTCCCCCACAGCAGGCAATAACTCCATGGGGATTTTCTATCTGCAGCCATTTTGAGTCCTCAGTGGAATGTGAAATGGAAGTACAGAAGGGAGTCAGAGACAGGAAATTAGGGTCCTGCACAGTAACTTCACATAGGGTCAGCCAGGGCAACTGAAGTGAACCGTTGGACCATGAAAAGGTACCCACTCTGAGATGCAAAAATATCAAACCTGTTAAACATGCCAGTGGCTGAAAGTCAGGTAACTCTTCTGATCCTAAAGCTGCAAGAGTGTTTGGAGTAAGGGTCTTGGCAGCAGAACTTTTTTTTTTTTTTTTTTTTTGCTTCATCTTTAGGGAAAAGCAGGCAAAAAAAGAGCAAAGTGAAAAAAAGGGGAGAGTGTATGTGCGTGGGAAAAGTATTTACATGCAAGGATAGCAATCTCAAGGGACGGTGGTGTGAGTAAATCTTGCAGGGCTCAGAAAGTAGTAAACAGTTCAAAAAACCCCAAGTGGTTACTCTAGTGTCAGTCAATACTGACACCTCCTTTCCCTGAAACAGGCTTCAACTACAGTTCTTTTGGCAAACTGTTTCTCACTGTGACTATCCAGGAGGAATCCAGTGTTTCCATTTCTTACTCTCCTCCCTTCTAGTTCTCATTTTTTCCACATTCTCCTCCACCCCGTACTCAAATTCCCCCTGGCAATCCTTTAGCAGCAGGAAGCTTCTTTAGTCGGCCGTAATATGCCCCACAGTAACAGTCTACCCACACCTCAGCAGTTCCTAGACGTCCAGACTTCAGCCTTTTGCAACACAGCTAAAGAGCCCTATAATGATAAGTGAATTACGGGCGAGTGGGGGCTTTTCGCAGGCTTTTTCTGGCACTAATGGAAAAGCTCTAGGGGCGGAGCAAGGCATAGCTGGGAGGCAGATGTGCACACACAGGCGGGGGCTGGAGGGGAGCCCCGGGAACGCGGTGTTCCCGGGGGAGGTGCTGGCGTAGCCCAGGGTTGTTTGTGCGCAGGGGGGACCCCACCCAGGTGACAAACCCAGCTCCCCGAGGCAGGCGGCAGGCCAGGGAGGGCAGGAAAGGATGGGGGCCGGCGGCGGCCGCTCTTACCTGAGCACTGGGCGATGTCGCAGGATCGTCGCTCGGGGATCTCGGTAGCGCCTCGGATGTAGCACCAGGGCGCGGCGTCGCCGTCCGGGTTCCTGCAGCTGTTGTGGTCCTCATCGACTGCTAGGGAGCAGCGGGCCGTCAGCGCGGCCCCGGCACCCTCCACTC
>VZRX01019231.1:0-12327 GCA_013398075.1 Notiomystis cincta | reverse complement strand
CGGCGAGACCTGCCCCGGCGCTCCCCTCCCCGGTAAACAACCGCCGGGCTGCGCTTCCCCCCCCCGCCCCGCAGCCGCCGCCGGGGCCTAACGCTGCCGCTGCCGCTGCCGCTGCCGCCGCCCGCCCCCAGCAGGGGAAGGGGCGGCTGCCGCGGGGCAGGGCTCGGGGCGGCCGGGAACCTGCTGCTGCACAGGGTCCTTCGCCCGGGACCGAGCGCGGGGATTGGTGCCCGGTGCCGCGGGGCTGTTTGGCTCGAGAGGAACTCCGCGTCTCTGGGCTTGTCTCCTACAGTCGCAGGAGAAGTCTTAGACCAGAAGAGACTTCCCACACGGAGCGTGAACCGCTGCCTGTGGCAGGAAAAGTGTTTATCTTCAGAGACGTAACACTGCTATCTCTCCTAGAGAATTATCATGAACGGCTAAATCCTGCTGCCCTTATTCTCCTTTTGGGTTCCCTTAGCTCTAAAGAGATGTTGGGGGGGGTACACACTGCCACGGAGGCTGTGCACCTCCACCTTAAAGGGGTTTACATTCTCGCCTCTGCTAATCCATTACTTTTCATTGACTCCATGTACTTACTTTAAGAGCTGTGCCTGCTTATAGAAAAAAACAAGGTAAACAGCATGAAGATGGTTTAGAGTAGATCTACTGCAGGCATCCAGCCACTGTGATAAAGCCTCTCTGCAGACATTTCACACGGCTTACAATAGACACTTGTGTTTCTGAACATGCCAAGGGATTCAGACAGTGCAGATGCCTGTGCACAAGCATCTGGAGTCCTCAGCACTGTTTCTATTTCACACCAGTGAAAAACAAGCCCCTGAATAGTTGGTCCTGTTCAACAATGAGCTCGCAAAGGCAGCCTGGGCCAACTGATGGGTTTGTAGCCAAGGCACAGGCCTGCAGCACAAGGTGCTATTTCTGGCTTTCCCACAGAGTTCTTCCTGACCTTGGCCAATCTGCCTCCCTCACCTCTTTGCACTTTCCTTTCCTTTCTGTTATATGAGGTACAACTCTTAGAATAGGACAGGGAAGTTCCCTTCTTTCAAAGTTCTTTGAAATCACATGGAAACCACTGAACACATAAGAAGTATTTCTATGCCAGGAAGCTGCTTCAGTGTTTGATGAATCACTTTCCAAGGCAGTGCTGGCTGGACCAGTGGTCTTTCCCTTCCACTCCCAGATGTTTCCATCCTGGCAGTGCTCTCTGTCAGGCTGCTACAGGTACTTGTGTAACAAACCTCCTCAAGATTCTCATCCAACCCAACTTCTGCCTCTTTTTCACCAGGTGATGAACACTTCAGCCCCTTTACAGCCAGGTCACCTGCTGTATCCAATCCACAATGGAGCCACAAAAACATAGATGTACCAGCATGATAGATGGGTAATGAGGAAACAAGTCAATTAAGCAGCACTGCTGCCAAGTATGAAACCACAGGTCTTAGCACACATTTGTCTGTGATTCATGCTTTAACAATATGATTTACCACCACAGAAAATTTAGTTTAGTAATGTCAGATTAAAAAAAATGGTTGCAAAAAATCAAAACAGGAAACCAAAACCCAACTGTCTGTGGCAGTCCTGACTGACATCATCAGCTAAGATGCAGCCTTTGTGCCATTATACTCATTGTCTGCACAGACACCCTGTTACTGCATTCCTGATGCTCTCTAGTTACTCTTTGTAAAGGCAAGGCTCACTGGAGTCAGCAAGAATTTTTAATAAGGGCTATTCAATCAAGCTGCCTGTTTGTAGTAGCTCTTCATCACAGATTTTATGGGACAAATTCCATTCAGCACAAACTGCAGGGCCACACATGCATCCAGAGGCACTGCCTGTTAAAAACTGTGCACATGGACTGCCAACCTGCACAATTAATTTCTTTTTGCTCATTTCATGGGACTAACTAATGCTTCCATGCCACCTAGCACAGAAAGCACATCCTTCTGTACATACTGATCCCAGAACTGCAGTAATCTCTGTGAAAACAAATCTCAGACCTTCCTAGCTCTCTCTCCTACTATGTAACAAGATAAATTTGCACTTCTCATTACACCCAGCCAAGTTCCAGCAAACAATTTGAGTTTCTAGTCCACAGAAGGACAATGGGGAATCTGGGAGAAATGCAAAAACCTTCACATTAATGGTAAAGATCAAAGTCTTTCCCACAACTGACTTCTAAGCATAATTTTTTCTTTCATCTCTAGCTTTCTCCAGGATGAGGGAAGATTTATGCCTGGCAGTTTCACAGAGTTAAGTTTAATAGGATGCCAGGTGGCAGCTGTCAGAGGCAGACTCAATTGTTCTTTCTGCTGCTTGGGAATGGGTTTGCTCTTCTTGCTACACTTTTAGAGAGATTAAACATGACATTATTTCCTAGGACTTGATTTTAAACTACCCAAACTATAAGTAAGTCAATGGCTTTGCAGCTACTTCCTCACACAATTTACACTTAGGTATACACACATACATGTATCACAACACATCCCCACGTTTTACAGGAGAACATATAAACTATTTTTAGGAATGAAGGACTTCAAGCATCCTCCCTAAACTCAGTGTGAACCAGTTTCAGCTGTGAGCTGGTACCTTTCTGCTGTTTACTTTATACAGGTTCCAGAATGAACAATGTCTGCTTTCTCTCTCTCCTGTCTGTCAGCTTCTCTTTCTTGTTTGTTTGTTCTACTTTTTCACCTGTGGAAAAATTCAAAGTGTTTTGAGATTTTTATTTAAAAAAAAAAGAATCTAACATATACAAACAGCATCCTGTGCCAAGGGAGGCAGCCACAGATCTACAGCTCTGGAATGACTCTGCAAGAAGCAATCAAACCCACCCTCCTTCTGTGGCCACAGCCAAGTGTGTTCAGATCTTGCCAGGCAGAAATTCATCTAACCTCCTATGCAAGAACTAACATGCTTTATTACTTAATCTTACTAAATAAGACACTGGAGAGAGTAAACAAAATGAGTTTTCTAATCTGAGTAATCTTTCCTAGCCAAATTAACACAGATTGCTTAAAATGGAAAAAGTTGACCATTGCTCTCCTTACGTCATATTCCCATAACCTCCCCTTTCTTCTTCCTAGGTAACCAAAATAATTGCTCCAATTTTTCCCCAAAACTCATTTTTCTCAATTTTCTGCCTCTTCCATAAATCACAATGTTCGAGAATAAAGATAGTACATTCTGGGACCTCATTTACCCTGAAGAGAATATTAGAGCAGTTTGTGCTTAAGCTTAAAAAGCTGCAAGCATCAAATGTTACTAAACACTATTAAGTACTTGAGTACCTGCAACTCTACCAAAGCAGGGGTTTTATTTCTTTGTTGCCTCTCTCTTGATCATGAAAATAACTGTGGGTCTCACCTGTAAAAAGCCTTCTGTAAGCACTAATGTAAGAGTTGGAAACAAATATGTTTCATTTCTAACCTAGATACAATTTGAAAGTAATAAAAGAACATCAGGGCTGCAACAAAAGGATCAGATGCTGATTTTATGAAACTGAGCCGAGTATAACCAAAAATCAAAACAGAGGCAGTGACTACAAAGGAGTCAGTGTGGAGCACAGGAGTATCTGCTGGCACTGTTGCATCCTGCTGCTGACATGCTCAAGGAGAGGCTTTCTCCTCCCCCTTTAGTCTGACAGCATGAGCTATTGCTAAGTAAATGCCAGCCACAGCCTCCAAGGACTAACAAGGAAGTCTGCAGAAGCAAAACAACCAGATGCGATATTTTGAACTGGTTCAGACTGGTTCAGAGTTTGCTCCACTAACTCAGAGTGCTTTCTCAGATGAGCTTTCTGTGTGGGCTGTAATAAAGGGCCAGAGGCCTCGGGAGGGCAATCTGGGCCCTATTGTTTACTGGGAAGAAGCACCGCAGCTACACTTCTCCAGCGTTAAGAGATTAGCACTAAATACTCCCGGCAATCACTGATTTCAGAAATTTCACACACTAAGTCCTCTAACAGCATCAAATTTTGTCCTTTTTTGTCAAGAACTGCCCAGTGCCTTTCCAGTTTTCTCAGCAGTTTTGAAGGGCCCAAGTGTTGACAGACACCTGTGTTCACACTGGCCCACTGCAGCAGTTGTGAAGGTCCCCAGGGACCATCCCTCAGCTCCTTCCCTGGCTGCTGCATTCCAATCTCAGTATCTGGATCACAGACTGCTTTACCTGCTATCCAATGGGTGGGGGTGTCTCCTAGCAGGATACCATAAACCCATAGCAATGTTGTTAAGAGTTGGATACAGCTGTCTAAGGATGCTTCAGTCTCCAGCTGCACTGTTTTTGTTGGGGTTTTTTGTTTGTTTGTTTGTTTGTTTTGCTATAGATGCAGGCTGCTACTGACAAAAAACAGAGCACGCATTTCTAAGGGTGGAGGAAGGGAAGCTATTTTGAAAGATACTGTGATCTACTCAGAGAACACAAGTCTGAGCCAAGAACAGGAGCCTTACTCTAAATTCTTTAACTGATCTTTGCCTGACCTTAGGCAAGCTTCTGCCTTGGTTTCCCATGTTAATATTACTTTTGTCACAGAGGCAGAAATGATTATATGTCTGCAAAGTGCTTTGAAAGCTTCAGACATGCAATACCTACCTTATGAAATGGCTTTGTAGGGGAGGGAATCCTCAAGATGGATATGCATGAGATGTTCTCAGGTTCTACATGTGTAGTGCTGACTCAGATGAAAGTACAAATAAGCATTAATGCAGGAATTCATTCAAATAGGAGAATGTGTTGTTTGGTTGTTTTTAAGATATAAAAGTATTTTTCTAACGTTTCTGTTTCTCAAACCACTGTTGTGCCCAGCAGTACCTGGCAAAGCTAAAGCAGTCTGATAAACCAATTTGTTCTTGTTAGAAAATGCCTATCTAAAAATAATAGTTTATCTGCACATGAGAAATTTGAAAAGGCAGCATCAAAACATCTGGAGATTTCAGTCAAAAGGAATAAAGATTTCTGTTCTGATACCTGTTCAAATTAACCTCCAGTGAATTGGATGGGATTATTAAATATCCTTCTACTAATCTTTCACTCACCATGGAAGCCAATTTCACAATCAAACGGAAGTGAAAGCCCAAAACTCTGCTGTTTAAACTTAAATAATAATGGCATATTATCACAGTAATAGTTAAATTTCATTGTGGAAAACATGAGGTTAGAGTTGCACTTAAATATGCAAAACTCCTACTCTAAATAGCACAACCATTCATGTGACTTCTATCCCAAGCCATCAGAAAAGCTGTAAGATTTTAAACTTGAACATATAAAAAACCCAAACATGTATTTTCTTATCTCTCTAGGGCTTTGGGACTAGGACTAGAGTTATCAACAAGAGCAGAAGCAGAGACTCATTTTGTAATGGGTCTCTGTAAATCAACATATGAGCAGAGAAGCAGAGACCAAACCTCGCAGTGGAGCTACTACTGCTTCCTCACAAAGGACAGGATTGAGGGGTAGTTACAATGCAGAGCTCACCTCTGGATTTTATTTCTTAGCTGACATGAAAAAAAACCCATTGATAAAACCATTGGCACACAGGTACTGCAAAAGACCTCTCTCCACAGGTGTTTGCCTGAAGGCTGTGGAAGAAGTTCTTTATTTTGGGAAGTTGTCCTCTCTTTCCTGTGTAGAAAGGCAAATCTCTATTTCCTCTGGGTCACACACATGCCATAAGCATGCAGAGATAGCCTTTTTCATGACTTACATGGGCACGTGGACTTTCTCACATCTATTTACAGAAGCAAAGACACTGTTCCTTTAAGTATGCTTGCAGAGCAGGGCAAACCTTTGTTGTTACTTTGGTCTTGAGTTTGCCATTCTTTTATTAAGTTAAGGCTCCAATTGGTAACACCATGAGGAGGGAAAAAGCCTGGAAGGAACAAAGGCTTAGTAAAGGTTCACTTAATACTTGCACTTATTTCTTAAGTATATAAGGGTGTGGAGTTAAACCACTGTGCATTTGACCAAAGCCCCAGCACCTGAGATAGGCAGGCCAGAAGCAAAAATCTATTTGTATGACCTCAGTTTTATTTCACTGCCATTCAGTGAGGACAATACCAAATTTCACAGATACTTGATACTCCATCCACATATGCTAAAACAAGAAATCTCACCACACAGTGCCAGAGAAAGGATTTCCTAGTCGAAATAAGGCCATCCTGATACACAGTGTTGCAACCTGCCCACCACGCTATGAATTCTCACACAGAGCTGTGGAAATGTGCAAAGGCAGAACTGTCTCTGAAAAGGGGAAGGTTTCAAGATATAAGAAGTCCAGGCCATCTCTCTGTGCACTCATGGTCTCTACTCTCCATCTTCAGGAAATGAATGCATGCAGCCTGCAGAGTTTAATTCTCTTTTGGTTTATTACTATTTAAAAATCAGGTTTTGTATCCCCTTCTACAGAGGCTTCACCTTCCAACAGAACATACAAAAAATACACACAATAGAAAAAAAAAAGATAGGTAGGTAAGTTGCTTTATACAAACAGGTCCCTAAGAACCCAAAAAGGCTAAAACAGGCTCGGTTTCAATAGAAGCAGGCCCATAAATAGGCAAGAGACTTCATTCAAGTAGGGAAAGAGTCATCCATCCTCACCTAAGATCCTTTCTTGCTCACACTGAAGACAATGGGAGGATTCCCAACAACTTCAGTTCAAGCAAGGATTGGGATTCATCAGAGCCAATGGCAAACTTTTCTGCTCCTTCCCTTCCAAGGCACTGTCTCTTCCATATAGCATGCAGCCAGGGAAAAATACCAGTTTTCCTGGCTCATCCCACACTCATGTTTCAGTTGTTCACTCTACAAGACATCTAAGAACAGCCTTTATTTTCTCTCTTGCTCTGGTATTTGCACTAATCGCAGCAAACTTTCAGATTACAACAGTACCAAAGAAAAATTCTGAGCCCAAGAGCAAGGCTTGGTTGATTCCTTAAGAGCCAGCAGTCAGTCTGACAACTTTGCAGAGGGCATGTAAAATTTGCCTGGAGAAGGCACCAGTTTGTAGACACAGCAGCCAAAAAGGTATTATCAAGCATGAGATTGATTTATTATAAAAACACTTACCCAAGGTCACTATGTGGCTGCAGGATGCTCAAGAGCATTTATGGCTGCCAGTGGCTGCATGAAGTGACTCCATGGTCCACATGGAACACAGGAGCAGGGAGGGAGTCACTGGAACATCAGTGAAACTCCAGTTACCTCCTTCCTTCAGCATAACTCAGCTCAGAGCACTTCCTGGTCTCCAAAATTGCAGTACAAGTATGGAGGCCACCCAGGAAAAGCTTCATTCACATAAACCCTGAGAGCAGATCAATAGTGCCAGGCAGTCTTTAAATAAATTTAAATATCACACCTTTCAGGAAAAATGTGGCCAAATGTTTGTTTAACCTCGCATTACACCTGAAGTCAGTGAGGCCAAACATTTGTGACAGAGTTCAGTAGCACAATTGTGCAGCACGATTTGGCATGTCAATTAAATATTGGCACATTCTTATCCAGGGGTTATCATCATCTTACAGACAGGAACACAAGAAGAGGCTAGAGATGACAACAGGGTGTTAATTCTTGGCAAACAGGCCATCACTGTCTGCCACCACAGAGTGCACAGCTGTGGTTTTTCACTGATGTGTCATAACCATCCCAACCATCACCACAACCCCTCACAGCCAGGGCTCCTGCTCCTGGGCTGCATCACTCGGAGTTATGTCATAGCACTCTTTTGAAGTGGTGCTTTCTCTTTTTCCTTTTCAGCCACATAGCTCCCTGCTTCGTTTTACAGCCAACAGTTATTTGCAGAGCTGCACACATCCCAGTAGGCAG
This sequence comes from Notiomystis cincta, assembly GCA_013398075.1. Lineage (NCBI taxonomy): Eukaryota > Metazoa > Chordata > Aves > Passeriformes > Notiomystidae > Notiomystis > Notiomystis cincta. The sequence continues at coordinate 4,506 of VZRX01019231.1, read as the reverse complement.
CACACTGCACTGGGATGTGAGGAGGCTGAGGGTGCAAGGAGCAGGCAGACACTTTGCCAGTGCTGGTGCTGTCTCAGTAGCAGTGCCTGTGGCTGCAGCCCAGGAGCTCTGCCTGCCCCCCTCCCTCTGGGTGCTCAGTGCTCTGGAACATGCTGCCTTCTCACAGGGACAGGGAGCTGCAGCAGATCGGGCTGGAAGCCAAATCTGTTCCCAAGGGCTCATTCACAACAGCTGAAGGATCTTGTTTTGAAAAGGATGTTCACGATAAAAAAACGTGGCTCTTTTAGGAGACACTGGAGCCTTCCAGAATCTGTTTTCCTTTTTAAGTTTTCCTAGTGGTTTTATTTTTTTCCCTCTTTGCTCATTTGTTTTGTCTCTCAGGGTGGAACTGAAAGCCTAAGCTCAGAGATTCACTGTGAGCTTCTGTTCTGTTCAAATAAAACTCAGATACTGTGCCCAAGAAAAAGGTGAACAGTACTAAGCTGGCTTAATTTACATTTGGGTATTGACAATGCTGTTAAGGTATAACCATAATGCTGAAAAAGCCAGCACATTCCATGGTGTTGTTTGGCACTTGCTCTCAGACTTTCTGCCATGGTGACAATTGAAAATACTTTATTATTTTTGTGGATGGTAAAGAAAAGCCTTTCCTGTTTCATTACTTAGAATTTTGGTGGCTGTTTTTTACTTTGTCCATTTATCTCTCATGAAACCCAAGGAGAGCTCTTGCTCTCCATTCATTCTTCCAACACTGAAGTCTGGAGTTCCTTTGAAGTTTACTTTGGCATCTACTTCCTCAAGCAAGCACCTTAAAAAAAATTAAAGCTGAAAGTGGTACCCCACTCCCGACTCAAGACGTAAGTTTAGATATTGAATTCTAGGAACAAAGATTTAGTGAAAAAACAAGACACTAAAGTTACAACAGAGCCTACAAAATCTAGGTTAGCTTTCATACTAGCAATTCAATTAGTTGAGTTAGATAGACATTCAGTTACACAGCTCTTCTATTCAAGTCATTCCTTACTGCTGACAGCAGTTGAGGGAGGAACAATAATTTCAGGGAATACATGGGAAATAACAAATATTCCCTAAGTCACTGGCACTCAAACAGGTCTAAAATTGTGACTGGGCTTTTACAATTATTCAAAAGATTGGTAGGAAGACCAACTCCACACCATCTTAATAGTTCTAGGCTTTAAAAACCAAAAAATTCATTCCCCCCAACATATAATACTTTGCCCTACTATAATTAAGGCACTGGATTGAGAGAAGGAAAAATCTGTGTTCAATTTCTGGTTCTGCTATCAATTTCCCACAGCATCATGGGCAAATCACTTAGGATTGAGAGCTCACATGCACATTGCCATGTGTCAGGTGAGCCACACTGCACACATTTAAGACATGACAAATGCAAGGTCACGTCACCTAGTTTAACTCAGTATGGAACAAATTCATATTAAATTGCTTTACCTTGCATTTGTTCTGGATTAACATTTATAAAGATAAATTCAGGCAACAGAAGAAGCCTGAGAAGTCTGTGCCCCCACATTTAACACAACACTTAAGCATGCATGCAAGTGGTTTTTAGTCCTTTATCTTTCACTCATTCTCTTATAAGCATCTATTCCTTTCTTGTGTGTCTTTAATATCTAGATTATGAATGACTGAAGATGTTTTCATCATACCTAATACACAAGGCTGTGAGCCTCAGATGAGAGGTTATGGGACTCCTACAATACAAACAAATACTACAAGTCTAATCCTATAAATTTGCATGAACTGAAGTCTCCTTCTTGACATAACCAACTCAAACATTGGCTTGCAGTGCCTCCAAAGGAGAAGGCAAGGAAAAGAGGGTGGCCCAAAATCAGAACTATCACCTATACACTTATACGCCAATTAAAAATAAAATGTAACAGCAACAAGCTGCAGCTCAGGGCATGTTACATACTTCCCTTTGAACTCTGAACTTGTGAGGCTGAGTTTTCAGTTTGGATCTGTCTCATGTTCTATGAGAAACAGGCATTTCCCAAAGTACAGAACAGAAAGAATTTGCATGTAGATTAAATTACTGTCCAGAATGGAACAGTATGACCCCAAAGAAGCAAAAGCACTGAAAACACACCACAGCTGAAGATCTGCCCAACTTCCTACTGTGCTAGCCTGCACCAGCCTCCTGTGTTGGTACAAATCTCTCCCATTTACACTAGGATGATCTAGAACTGTCATTTCAGGATTGTTAACCTCCTGCCTAATTGTTTCCCTGTCCACTAGACTGAGAAGTAAGTAGTTTTCATTCAATGTATTCATGACAACTTAGTAAGCATTTTCTTTGACAAGCAGAATACACAGTGTTTTAGAAGGCTTCGTGTTAGATAAAGGCTTTTCTTTTGTTTCACCAGGTCAGATTCTGTAGCATTCAAAATTAAATTCTGATAGATATAGCCAAAACTCACCCCACTTGTAACACTAAAGTCAGGGGAGCTAAATGTAGGATGAAAGTATCCTATACTCTGGATGTAGCTTTTGGAGTTGAATTTTATGAGTAGTGCACCTTCTTTGAGTGCATATAGGAACACTGGGGAGAAAAACTTCTATCTTTCAGCATACAGGCTCGGTTCAACAGAAATTTCCCTTGTGGATTAATTATGAGCTATTAGTAAATCAGTGACCACAGCTGCATTTGCTAATCTCAACAAATTGTTATGCTGACTGGAAAGCCTGCTCTCTCCTGTTTTGCTTGGCATCTTACAAAGTTGTCTCAGCACTAGATTTGTAAGGTATTTTAAAATGTTTTGTCACTTCTCTAAGATGTGTTTTTATCTGTCCACTAATCTTACCAGTACAAGAGCAATTCCATGAAGCTTTAGTGGTGGGGTTTGTTTGTTTCTCTGGTTTTTCCTTTTAAATGAGGCTCATACCTATTCCAGGATCTGGGAGGAGATGACTGGAGAAGAACATGTCCTTCAGTCTCCCAACACAGATTAATAGCAAAACATCAAGTCCACTGCAACATGCTCTCAATTTAGAAAGTGCTGGTGCTATAAAGAGAAAGCCATTGATTATTCATCCTTGATTTATAATAGTTGAGAGCAAGTACAAAAAGTAGCTTCTTACAAGAGGGAATCTGGGTCTTCTAACTGTAGAATTTAGAATGTAATTCCAAAATCCATATACTTACATAGGGCTCTCTAATTCTAACATAAAACCAAAATGGGAGTATCAGTTAAGCATCAGCTGCAGGGTTTGGATTAGGAGCACCTGGGCAGTGCAGGCTGTGGTGCATCAACAGTTTGTGTCTCTGTGCATGCTTACACGGACAGATCTCCTGCAGCAAATGAGAACCTGCTCTGAGGGGGTCTGCCCTGCTCCAGCACTGTATCAGTGATGGAGACAGATATTGTTTCATGGGATGCAAGTTTGGTGCAAGACATGGGCTCTTCAGAGTGGCCTTTTTAGAAACATTCAGTACATAAAGCAGTTTACCAAATCACTGCTTAAACCTTTGCTCAATAACCCTCTCAACAATTGTGATGTAGAGAAGATTCTTCACAGATATGAAATTAAGGAATAAATTCAGCAAACTGTTCTATGTGACCTTGAGCATCAACAGCAGAACCATAATTAAAACTCAGAGTATTCCTAACTCCTAACCCTGTGTTAAACAACATTTATACCTGGGTTTGGTACATAAAACCTTGACTAGTTACATGGAAGGAAAGGGAAGGTCAAGAAAGGACATTATTTCTGCACAAGTGGTATTTTCAGATTAAATGGAATGTCCAACAGTCTGGAGTGCAGCTTCTTTGCATTTTGTAACCAATTCTTTCTCGAAGATACGCTGTTTGCAATTCCACCTCTTATACTAGAAACCCTTCTCATTTGGAAAAGAAAGGAGCACAAGTGGCTTTTGCAAACCTGACTAGAGACAGATCAGGAGAGCACGACTGTGGCCAAAAAGCCCAGCTCACTGAGAATACAGCACAGTGCAGAGTGGGATTCACATATTATTTACTGGCTCTCATTTGCACACCTTTTGGACAGGTGGCTAAATTGCTCAAAAATCAGACAAAACGAGGGGATGTAAAGTAACATACTAACTTCTTTAATAGAGTCCAATCCAATTAAACCAAAATCACTCTGTGAACCCCTGGGTTTATTCACACTAAACAAGTCAGTGGTACATAGTGTTAACCCGATAGGTGATCGTGTTCATCCCCTAGGTCCCCACATGAAAAATGAGCACCAGTCAACCAGACTGTAATGGTATTTTTCCTTTTTTTTTTCTTTTTTTTTTTTTTTTCATAAAAACTATTTCTTTCATAGACTTAAAACAACCAACTAGTCAAGTTATTAATTATGGTACATCTAAAAAAAAAAAATAAAAATTAATACTAACCCTAATGTGACTGCTGCTTTACGAGTGCTCTGTGTATCGCCTTAGACTGGCTTTTCAGTAGCAATTCACTACAACAGGTCCTAAAATAATAATAATAATAAAGAATT